>VDFB02364459.1:0-55876 GCA_007258455.2 Sequoia sempervirens
CCTCAATCTTGGGAGCCCTTTATCCAAAGCATTAGTGGAAGATCTAAATTGCCCAAGTTTGATCGTCTTCGAGCTGATTGCATTCAGGAGGAATCCAGGTTGGCAGCAAGAGGAAATGGACGAAGCTCTCATAATGAAGAAAATCATGTCCTTGCTGCTCAAACTTCCAGAAGGAAGGAAGAGAAGGGAGAAAAGGCAATTTCAAGAGGAATAGAGACAAAAAATCAGATTCTGCTCCTGAACCAAAGAAGAAGGATCTCTCTCACATTCAATGTTTCAGGTGTGACAAGTATGGTCACTATGCTCGAGATTGCATATTAAGACCAAAGCAACATGCTTCTATTGCAGATGTTGATGATGTGTCACCTCAAAAGGAATCTAGAGACAACTCAGGGGGATTTCTATTTATCTCCGCTCTTTCAAGCAATGTTCCAATTGACAGTGACACTTGGTTGATTGATAGTGGTGCTTCACGTCACATTATAGGATATCGAGAGCATCTTTCAGACTTGGTAGAAAGAGAAACCAACTTGCAAGTGATAATTGGAGATGATGCTTGTTATTCTGTAAAAGGAGCTCGGACCACCTCTCTTCATCTAGATTTTGACATCCCTCTTCATTTGAGTGATGTTTTGTTTGTACCAGGAATCAAAAGAAATCTTGTCTCCATTTTAGCATTGGAGGACAAAGGGTACCAGGTTGCCTTCTCTGAAGGGAAAGTTCTTGCTTGGCCTAAGAACTCTAGTATCAAAACAGCTCGTGTGATTGGTATTCGTTAAGAGAGCCTATACAAAATTTTTACTCGTCCAGTTCAGGCATTATTGCACAACTCTACCAATTTGAGTGAGCTATGGCACAAGAGACTTGCTCACTTACACTTTAGAGCTCTTCCATCTATGGAGAAGATGGTTACTGGTCTACCGAAGCTCAGTCAGGAGCACGATGGCATTTGCAGAGGATGTGCACTGGGTAAGAATATCAAGGGTCCTTTTCATAGTAGTGATAGCAGATCTAAAGGAATTTTAGATCTTGTTCATTCTGATCTATGTGGACCAATGTCCGTGGCATCTTTGAGTGGATTTTGGTATTGTGTGATTTTCATTGATGACTATTCTCGAAAGACTTGGATTTACTTCTTGAAATCTAAGGAGTCTGAAGAAGTACTTGATAGATTCAAAGAATTCAAGGCTCAAGTTGAAAACATGTCCGGGAAAAGAATTCAAGTTATGAGATCTGATAATGGAGGAGAATACACTTTTGGAGGATTTCGTAATTTCTGCATTGAGGCAGGGATCAAGAGGGAGTTCTGTGTTCCGTACAACCCTCAGCAAAATGGAGTTGCCGAAAGAAAGAATAGATCCATAGTTGAGGCAGCCAAAGCTATGATTCATGATCAAGATTTACGGACCTTCCTTTGGGCAGAAGCTTCTAGAACTACAGTGTATGTTCAAAACCAAAGCCCTCATCGAATATTGGAAAACATGACTCCTGAAGAGGCCTTCACAGGTGTGAAACCTAAGGTTAGTCATTTAAGAATTTTTGGTTGTCCTATTTATATTCATGTGCCTAAGGATAAAAGATCTAAGCTAGAACCATCAGGCAAGAAAGCAATATTTGTGGGTTACAGTGAGTCTTCAAAGGCCTACAGGATCTACATTCTAGGGCAGAAACAGATTGAGATCAATAGGGATGTCTCTTTCGAAGAGGAAGTAGCCTTCAAAAGATCTAAAGGGTCTTACATGGAGATAAACAATGAAGAGTAGGAGACACCTCATGATATGGACATTTCTCCTGATCATACTCCTGAGATTCAGAGGGAGTCTAATGAACCAGACAAGACTATTGATCCAGTTGATCCCATTGAACCAATTGATGGGCCAAGAGATATTGCTATAGGTCGAAAGAGACCTTTATGGGCTAGACAAACTATGCAAGAGGCAAAAAAGTATGCAGCTCCTCGAGGCACCTTTAGGGAAAGCAAGAGACCGCAAAAGTTTCTAGTCTATGTGGCATTGATGAGTCACATCATTGATTCTGAGCCTACCAGTTTTGAGGAAGCATCCAACCAACAAGTATGGAGAGATGCAATGACAAAAGAATATCAGTCTATCATCAAGAATGATGTTTGGGATATTGTTCCAAGACCTAAAGGGAAATCAGTTGTGTCTTCCAAGTGGCTCTACAAAATCAAGCATGCAGCTAATGGTAGCATTGAGAAGCACAAGGCGAGATTTGTGGCAATGGGATTCTCTCAGAAGGAGGGAATAGATTATGAGGAGACATTTGCTCTTGTTGCTTGATATACATCTATCAAGACTATTATTGCTATTGCATCCGCTAAAGGATGGAAGCTACATCAAATGGACGTAAAGACTGCATTTCTTAATGGTGTGATTGAAGAAGAAGTGTACATTGAGCAGCCAGATGGTTTTGTGATTCATGGGAAGGAGTCTCATGTATGCAGATTGAAGAAGGCTTTGTACGGCCTTAAGCAAGCACCTCGTGCATGGTATGAAAGAATTGATCGATACTCCAAGAATGATGCAGATTCCAATCTTTACTTCAAGGTAGTTGATGGTGAGGCTTTAATATTGGTTCTTTATGTTGATGATTTATTTCTCACTGGAGTAGAATATCTCATTGTCAAATGCAAGAAAGAGTTAGCCTCCAAGTTTGAGATGAAGGATCTTGGTCTTATGCATTACTTCCTGGGACTAGAAGTGTGGCAAAGACCTAATGAGATTATTCTAAGTCAAGGGAAATACACTATAAATATTTCAACGAGATTTGGAATGATGGATTGCAAGTCCATGTCTACACCTATGGAGACAAATTTGAAGAAGTTGAGTGACTTTGCAGCTGGTTCAGATTTGGTAGATCCCACCATGTACAGACAGTTGATTGGATCATTGATGTATCTATTCAATACTAGACCAGACATTTGTTATGCGGTGAGCGCTCTCAGCCAATTCATGTGTGAGCCAAGACATATTCATCTAGTTGCAACAAAGCATATCTTGAGATACTTGCGTGGCACCGTGGGATATGGCTTGAGATATACTTCCTGTGAAGATCTAAAGTTACAAGGTTATACTGATTCTGATTGGGCCAGGAGTGTAATTGATAGGAAGAGCACCTCTGGATGTTGCTTCAGTTTGGGGTCTGCCATGATTTCTTGGTGTAACAGGAAGCGGACTTCTGTGGCACTAAGCACTGCAGAGGCTGAATATATTATAGCATGTGTAGCAGCTTGAGAAGTAGTGTGGCTTTGAAAGCTCCTTGCAGGATTGTTTGGTCAAACATTGGAGCCGACTGTGATTCATTGTGATAATCAAAGCTATGTGAAGCTCTCTGTCAATCCAGTATTTCATGATAGGACAAAACATGTGGAGATCAAGTATCATTACATCATAGATATGGTGCTGAGGAAAGCTATTCAACTCAAGTATATTTGCACTGATGATCAAACTGCTGATATTCTCACCAAGCCCCTTGCTAGAGTGAAGTTTGCATGTTTTCGGGACAAGCTTGGATAGTGGAGAATGTCGCCCTTGTTGAGAGGGAGACTTAGCATTAGTGATCCTTGCTATAATGCATATTTCTTTGAGACAGAGAAATATGAGGTGAAAGCCCTCATCCATCTCTAAGATGGAGATGTGGTTCTTTCCACACATGGGAGTAGCCATGGTGGACGTCATGTTGAGAGACTCCATGATGACATCACATTGAGAGACTCCGTGATGAACCATTTGTACTTGTGTTTTTGCACACATGGGAGTAGCCATGGTGGACGTCATGTTGAGAGAATCCATGATGACATCACGTTGAGAGACTTTGTGATGGGCACTTGTGCACATGTTTCTTTCCACACATGGGAGTAGCCATGGTGGACGTCATGTTGAGTGACTCCATGACGGTATCACGTTGAGAAACTCTGTGATGAACTCTTTTCCACAAATGGGTGTAGCCATTGTGGATGTCATGTTGAGAGACTCCATGACATGGATATCTGGAAGGATACCTCCCTAGCTAAGAGGGAGTGTTGATGTTATAGCGGCGGGTAATATCCTTCACTTGAATTAAAATAATAAATAATAAATAAATAAATGCAAAAGCAAGTCGGACTTGCTATAAATATTAATTTATTTTATAAGGCCAACTAGTTGTGACCTATTTCACACATTGACCCATTGCAAATGGGGACCCTCGATGGTTTGTTTTTAGGGTTTGGTTTTGAGTTGCAATTTCATAAGTTCTTTCGCTCCATGGGTTTCAAGTCAGAGTTTGGAGTCATCACCCGAGCCAAGTTGAAATTTCAAGCCTGAAACTGTGTAAATGTCGTAGAAGTGTTCAGAAGACCCTGCAGACGAGGATCGCCTGTGCTTTCATCCAATTCTGACACTTCCTACTTTTTAGGGATTTTGCTTTTTTCATTTTTGGCACATTTGGACCATTCAGGAATTTACTATTTTTAGAAAGTTGCTTTTTTCGCTTTTTCTATTTTTAGAAACTTTCTATTTTTGGCGAGTGCCAAGGTTCCACCAATCAAGGAGTCAAAATTTCCATCTTTAGACTGAAAAGCATGCAAAAAATAACTCAAAATCTAAAAAAATCAAGTAAAAAGCATGCAAAAATAACTAAAAAAATCAGAAAATCAACCAAAAAAGCAGGCCTTTTAGATCAAAAATCTGGAAAAATCAGATAAAAAGCATGAAAAGCAATGCAAAATCAATCAAAAATCTGATGAAAAAAGGTGAAAATCTGGAAAAGAGTGAAAACAGATAAAAAAATCAATGAAAAAATCATGAAAAATCAGACAAAAGGTGAACAAAAAGCATAAGATTCTTGACTGAGATGATAAAAGTCTGAAAAAATTCGCCCAGGATCATGGCAAGAACATGGGAAATGGACTGAAGTCTAAGGAAGTTCGCCCAGCAATGGAAGGAGAAATGGCAGAAGCCTTCAAAGTCCGCCCAGCATATGGAGAAAACTCAAGGAAGTCCACCCAGCTTGCTGTGGAATGGAAAATCTTATTGAAAGTCTGCCTATGCCAAGAAGAGGAAATGGCAAGACCAATGGAAAGTCTGCCAGGCTGAAGATGCATATGGAAAAGCCTTCCTAAAGTCCGCCATGAAGGAAAGAGGCTTGGAAAACTTTCTAGGAAGTCCGCCCAGCTTGGAATAAGAGAGACTTCTTTGAATTTTGGCTAAGTATGGACAAGTGGAAAGATAGATTCAAAGTCCGCCCAAGCTTAGTAAGGAAGAAAAGTTAGAATTTTGACTAAGTGTAATACATGTGGAGAGACCTCAAGCAAGTCCGCCTATGCTAAGATGGAGAAATGGAAAGAGTTTCCTGAAGTC
Organism: Sequoia sempervirens; assembly: GCA_007258455.2. Taxonomy (NCBI): domain Eukaryota; kingdom Viridiplantae; phylum Streptophyta; class Pinopsida; order Cupressales; family Cupressaceae; genus Sequoia; species Sequoia sempervirens. Next base: position 5,361 of record VDFB02364459.1, read on the forward strand.
CGCCCCACCATATAACTTGACAAGTGGAAAGGAATCTTCCAAGTCCGCCCTTGGAGTGGATAGAGATGTGTCAAGTCTGCCCAGCCTAACATAGGAATGGCAAGAGAGCAAGGAAGTCCACCTGGGCATTGTGGAAGAAAGTTTACCAAGTCCGCCCTTGAGAAGAGGAAGAGAAGATGTCAAAAAATTTGCCGAGTCCAAGGAGATAAGACTGGAAATAAAGCTTGAAAGTTCGACTTATAGAAGAGAGAAAAACTTCTTCAAAGTCTGCCCCAAGACATGAATAACATTTTGTCTAAGGCATGAAACGCCTAGAGGGAAGTTGTAAAATGGCAAGGAAATGAGAAAATCCGCCATGATGGAGAAAGAGAAGAAAAATCCATGTAGTTGGATAAAATTCGCCAAATAAAAAAATTAAAGGTTGAGAAAATTGAAAAAATCACATGATAAACCTTTAATTATTTCAAAATACTTAGAGAAAAATTGAGCTCTATGGATAAACTTCAAAATTTCGATGAAGATAAAGATGAAGAACTAAAAATTTAGAAACTTTCCTCGATAAACAAGAGTCCACATTTGATGAACTTGAAAGAATTGCTAAATGGATCGAATTTTTCAACTTTATAAGGCATTCTCAAGTCACTATCAACTCACAATTTTGATTTGAGAAGAGGTTTAGCTCTATCTCCATTTCAAGAGTTAGTAATTTTTTTTGAGAGTTAGAAATATTTTGAGAGAGAAATTTTTCTTGAAAGATAGAAATTTTGAGAGTTGAGTGATTGATTTTTCGAGGTGAAAGAACGAAGAAAGAGGTAGAATTCTAAGCTGAAGGACGAAATTTTCAGAGGATAGCTGCTTTTTCGGCAATAAAGACCAGATTTTCGAAGTTTACAATTAAATTGCTAGCCACAGAGTATAATCCCGAAGTTTGATGAATTATTTTACCTTTGTCTTCATTTTATCTTCAAAAAAAAAATTCACTAAGTGTTATTACTCAGCTTGCTTTTTCATTGAATTTAACTTTCAACAAGCTGAAAGTTAGAATTTTCACAAGAATTTTTTTAAAGAAATCATAATTGAACGTTTATTGTATTCTCTTTCTCGTAGGTTGATGACCACCCCCGGAGGTTCGTCAAAGAAAGCACCAATGAAGTTCGCAAGCAAGGGAGTCCAATAGGAGTCAAAGATCACTTCCAAATGGAAGAACGTCATAGATATTGACCTCGGACATGTGGACTTTGAAGAATTCAAAAAAAGGATGTATGGATTAAACGGACTTATGCCCACAGCGATTGCCCGCCGAATGATGCGCAATGGAATTGTCCAAGCTGCCGGATTTCCTCCAGCAATCCAGTGTGTCGAATTGATGGTCGAATGTGCAAGACATTACAACCCACAAGAAAGACAGATTATAGCTCCTGATTGAAGAATTTTGGCGCATCTTGGAGAATCCGCTATCCAAGAGGCATTTGGCATACCCGATCATAATCGAATTTTGTATAAAACAAAGGAGGAAGCCAAAAGAATCTTTGAGGATCGGGCAGATCAATGTGTGACTCATATCAATAAAACATGGTTGGAAAAGCCAAGAGCTTCCGTTAAGAAAATGCCCAAGAAACTGCGCTGGACAAACTTTAAAGAAGACCACCGTTTTGCTCCTGAATAGAATAATGGGCAATCCTCAAGGTGTCTATTTTGAAACATGGATGTACTTTATCAAGGAGATCACCTCCCGTGTTGTGACCTAATTCACACCTCGCCCCATTGCAAATGGGGACCCTCGTAGTCTGCTTTTTGGGGTTTTGTCGTTGCGTCTCGATTTTTTGTCTGGTCTCCGTTTGGGGTTTTGGGGTTTAAGTTTTGAATGGCCACCCGAGTCGAGTGAGAGAGTTTGAGCCTGGATCATTGTGCAAACGTCGTCATCGTGCCTAGGAGGCCCAGGAGACGAAGATCGATTGTCGTTTCAGTCAATTCTGACGCCTCCTACTTTTTAGGGTTTTCACTTTGGCCCCCTATTTTTTAGGACCTACTTTTTTGGCACTTTTGAGCAATTCTGAGATCCCTATTTTTTAGGGGCTATTTTTAGAAAGTTGATATTTTTGGAAAAATTTCTATTTTTAGAAAGTTTCTATATTTAGAAGGGGCCCGAATTTCGAAAGTCCACTCAGAAGTTCGAAAAGATCAACAGAACTCTCAGAAAATCAATTTGAAAATTTTATGAATTCATGGTGAAAATCACGAAAAAATGTTAGAAATCTGGAAAAATCAGTCCCAAAAATCACAGAAAATGGTGAAAAATCTGGGAAATTCATGAAGAAATCTAAAAAAAATCATGGATAAATCTGAGAAAATCATGGTGAAGGCATGAAAGAAGACTGAAATCTTAACCAGCAAGCTGAAAGAAGGGCAAAGTCAATGGCTGAAGATGAAGTTCGACCTGCACAAAAGGCAATGGCATGGCAATGGGCCAAGTCCGCCCAGCCTTGGAAGAAGTTAATGGCAAAAGGTTGGCCAAGTCCGCCTCTTAGTCAAAAAGTTGATGGCTTGAAGTTGAAGGAAGTCCGGCCCAAGATGGCATAAACTTTAGCCAAGTCCACCCTTGGACATAATGAAAGTGGCAAGGAAATGGATGAAGCCTGCCATAGGAAAAAGAAGTGGCATGAAGTCATGTCAAGTCCGCCCTTGGACAAAACATTGAGTGGCATAAAAACATGCCAAATCCGCCCTTAGCCAAATGTTGGATGGCTTGAAGTTGAGGTAAGTCCGCCCTTGTATGGCAAGACATAAGAGGAAGTCCGCCCTTGGACAACATTAGACAATGGCATGAAACAAAGTGAAGTGCCCAGCCACATAGGAAAATGACTCAACACTTAGTGAAGTCCGCCTAGTCCATGAGGTGATGACATGAGAAAATGGAAGGAAGTGAAGACAAGTTCGCCCAACACATTATGATATGGCCTAAACAATAAGCAAGTCCGCCATGAGATGGCTTGAGCATAGGATAGAAAATTTTATGGCACAAGTCAAGTGAAAATTCGTCATACTTAGAGAAGTAAGAGAAAATTAAAATTTTGCCTAAGTATGGACTTTGGGAAATATTTAAAATATGCTTGGCACTAGAGAAATTCGCCATATCTAAAATATTTTTCTAAGTCTAGCATTAATGTGCTTCATAAATTTTCCAGAGACTTAGGACGGAAAGAAATTATGGCGAAATAAGATGGACGGAAAGAAAATTATTGCGAAATGAAGATGGAAAGAAAATTTATCAAGGCAATGGCAAGGAAAATTTTGGAAAATTAAATATTGCCTTAGATAAAAAATAAATATTGCCATAAAACGAAGGGGTTGAAAATGACACATAAAATAATTATTTTAATTATTTATTTTTCAACACCCCAAAGAGATAAGCTTTGAAAATCAAAATTGGAAAAAGATAAAAAGAGCTTTACTGAACTGGCGTCGGATTTGGAAACTTTCCCGGAGACTGTCGTTGAAGATACAAATTGCCATTCAGAAGCTGAGTACAAGCTAAGTTCAAACTTGATTTGATGGAAACAATTGAAATTTGCTAAATGGGTCAATTTTCTCATCTTTAAAATTGAATTCACTTCTCATTTTTACAATCATTCGATTTTTGAAAGAAAAGTGTGAGAAGAAAGTTTGTCTAAGGCACGAAAGTTGAGAAAAGTTTGAAGCAAAGTGAAAGAAGCAAATTTGTACTAGCTGGCATTGTGATCGTGACTATTTCATTTGTCCAGAAGAGCCAGGCAGATTTATATTTTTTTCCACTTCATTTTGGCATAAAAACTTCGTCAATTCTTTTCTTTCCAACGTAATTCTTCACGAAGTTTGATTTGACAACTAGCTGGATTATTTTTCGAGTAATTTAAATTTTGAATTCTAAATTATTCTCTTTGTTACTTCTTGCAGATTTGTTTTCGAGAGAGTAAATATGAAGTTTGCCAACAAGGGTGTGTAGCTGCAGTCAAAGATCAAATCCAAGTGGGAGCATATTGTGGACACCAACCTTGGCCATGTTGACCTCGATGATTTCAGGGAAAGAATGTACGGAAGTGATAAACGTTTGCCTACACCAATTGCAAGAAGGATGATGCGCAACAGAATTGTTCATGCAGCTGGATTTCCACCAGCAAAAGAGTGTCCGAAACTTATGGTGGAATGTGCATTGCATTATAATGCACGGGAAAGACAGATAGAAGCTCCTGATGGAAGAGTTCTCGCATACTTGTCCAAGCCAGCCATTCAAGAAACTTTTGGAATTCCAGTTTACAACCGAACGTCCTACCGAACCAAAGAGGATGCACTTAAGCTTTACCAAAATCAGCAAGTCCTTTGTGCATCAAACATAAACAAGACTTGGTTGCTGAAACCCAAACCTACTGCGGTGAAGATGCCGAAGAAGTTGGCCAGAATACATTTCAAAGAAGAATATGGCGACATCGTTTTGCTGCTGAATAGAATAGTAGGCAATCCTCAGGGTGCGCCTTTCGAAAACTGGATGTATTTTTTCGTTGATGAAATAATTTCCGGAGTGAAGATGTTTAACTAGTCCAGAATGATCAGTGATAGCCTCCATGAACAGTTGGTCAACCTGGAGGAAACCAAGACCTTTCATATGAGCTCATACGTCATGTATTCACTTGCAAGGTCTTACAAATATTCTGGCTTGGTTTGCAAGGGTGTAGTTGGCAACGGCGAAGGACAGCTCAAGGCCTATGATTGTTATCCACAGTTGCAACTAAAGGAGAAGTCACATTTCAAGCGAGCACATGACGCCTTCCTTATGTACATCACTCGACTTCTCCAAGGCGGAACACATCAGAGACTCACCCGCGAGGCCAAGAGTCTAATCGGCCGATATGGATCCTGGTTCATCCAGTATCCCAAGTTTACCTACATCAGGATCCAAGGATTCTCAGGACGTCCTTATAGAATGCCCATTTATCCGACCAACAAAATGGTTTTGTTGGAAGTTCTAAGGCAATTGGAAACATATCAGAATATCCAAAGGCCAAAACAGAAGGCAGCTATCGCTTTTCCATTTTTCATCGGCAATATGGAGGAATCATGTCCAACGGCGCAAGCAGCGGAGAGTGCTCGACTAGAGATCCAAAAATATCCATTCATATCATACAAGCCGAGGAATAACTTTGATCCACTCCATCACATTGGAACGGTGGACGAAGAAAAATACAAACACCGGACAGACTTAGAAGATTTCTGGGCTAATGCAGCTAATGAGTATGATGTAAGGAAGAGGCTGTGGACAAGATTGCCACTAAGTATGATAAGGGCAACCGAACTTTTCAAGGTACCTGATCAATTGGAGGATGACAGAGTATATTTGTAGCCAGGCTTCAATGAAAGCGAGCCACTTCCTCCTGTGAGATGGTCTGAGCCTGAGATGAGTGACTTGGCAACATTCATGTGTCCTGTATTCAAATATTCTCAATGGTGGATAGATCAGCAAATACAAGTTTTGCGGCATAAAAATGTGCAATTCACATACGAATTAATGGGGGATATAGAATCATGTTCATCAAATGCCGGTGCATCTTGTGGGGATGGAGCAACAAATGCCACCAACTTGAGAAAGAGGAAAGAAATTGATGAATCTACAAAGCAGGACAAGAATAAAATGATAGATGAAGGGCCTTCTCGAAAGAAGCACAAATCCAGACCTCTTCAGTCGGCCACTTCCAGAAATATAGATGAAATACTAGCTATGGATGAAGAGTCTTGGGAACATGTCATAATCCCTTCTCCAGTTAGAAATGTAGAGCCATAAGATGATGATCAGCCTTCTCCTACCGGCACGGAAATTCTGGAATCAGACAATGATACAGACATCATGGATAGGGAATTTGAAGAGGGAATGATTTCCGCCCTCAAAGGAATCCAAGAAGACCCATCTATGCAAGAAATTCCAGATATGCCAGAAATCCAATTGGTGCAAGAAGTTCGAGATGTGCAAGAAATTCCGGATATGCCAGAAATCCAAGACGTGCAAGAAGTTCAGGATATACAGGATGTCCAGGATCAACAGGAAGATGGAATTGAACAGTCAACCATCCCGGATTGGCTAAAAGAAAGATTAAAGAGAAAGGCGCCAGTAGAGGTTCCTGAAGAAGATGATGCCACAGATTTCTTGGCCAGGCTAGAGCAAACTGCCACAAGGAAGAAGGCCAAGAAATTTTCTGCCATACAAAGGGATGAGGCTGGTAATTGTACAGTGCAAGTTGCAGTGCCTACAGTCGATAAATTCCAAGATGAAATTGCTCCGAATGAATATGCCATCACGACCATTGATATGGGTCCGACGACAAAGGGGCAGGAAGTTGAGGACTTGGACAATTCCGTTGCCACTATCAAGTCTAGGCTGGAAAGGGAAGTGGCAAAGAAAAAAGAATATAAAAAAGAGATTGAGCGTTTAAAAGATTATATCCAGCACTTGACCAGGCCACTCAATCAAGGTGACCAGGCAGCACTTCCACCTCCGCATTCTTCACAAGAACTGGTTGCAAATTTTGAAGAAGAGTTGACTACCGCCAGAGAAGCTAAGGACTGGATGGCTGGAAAGAAAGATGAGGCAATGGAATTCGCGGAGAAGCTGGCATATGTGTATGAACAAACTTCCTTCCTGTTGTCACGAGTTACAGACTTAGCGGAATCATGGGATGGCCTTGAAGATATTCAGAATAAGATTATCCCATGTATTCGAGAATTAAAAGGCATCTCGAAGCAAAAGTTGATTGATGACAAGATTATTGAGGCTAGAGCTGCATATGATTTCAGTGGCTGGTATTATGCTCTGATTTCACGAAGAGAAGTCCTGGAAAGGGTAAAGCAGGATAGCGCCAAAGTTGAAGAGCAGGCAAAGGAGATTCGAAGTAAGGTTTACCAAATGGCTGCAGATATGCTTGACCGGGATATTGTTCGAAAGAAACACTTGCGGCCACAAAATTTAAAAGAACAAGTTCAAAGAATTTTCTCCACCACCTTTGGGCCAATCATGAAAGAAAATTTCACCAAGGCATTCCACTTCATGACCGTCAGGGAGGCTTTCTTGCTGCATGAACCAAAATGGACGACCACCTTTGCAGGATGTGCTGAGAGTTTGGACTTGCTGGAATACAACGTCAATGCGCTTTCAGACATTGCCATGGAAGAAGTCGGCCAGATCGTGTCAAAGTTCGCCGAACGTGATGCTTTGCAGGTGGATAAGGATGCAACTCCAGATGCCTGAAGTTCTCTCCAGTTAACTGATGGATGTTTAGGAAACCCTAATTAGGGTTTAGTTATGTTGAATCTGGGCCATTCATCTCATTTTAATCTTGGCCATTCATTGTAATTTGGGATTGCTATATAAACCCCCCCCCCACTCTCTCTCATTTCATTAGAAAAAATTTAGAAATTAGAGAATAGATATCAAGAGATTAGTAGAGAATTAGAGATTAGAGCTTAGAAGTTGTAGAGAATAAGAGAGAGAGTTTTATGAGATTGTTGCAAAAGACTATTTTGATAATAAAGTTCATCATGCATGAGGTGCTTTGAATCCTTTGATTGTCAAATGGTTGCATGGTTACATACTTCTCTTCCTCGTCTAATAGATTTGAATTAGAATTTTGTTTAAATGTATGTTAAAGAGAATGATAGATTGATAGCAAAGGTTAGCGAAACTTAGCTCATACTTTCTTTGAGTGGATGCTTTTCATTCAATGTGTAAAGTTAGACTGAGCTTTATCGTGGATGCTTCAACGTTTACTCCGAATAATGTTGCTCTTTTGATGGTATTGTTCGTGGTGAAGAAATCTCAAGCACAAATCCCAGAAGATTGCACTTGCTTTGTGTAGTTTTCGTTTAGCGTGGCGAAGCAAAGTATTGTTTATTTAGTTTCACTTAATCTTTGCCATCTCTTGATTTCATAGGACTAGCATAGGATTTCTAAACCCTTACCTTTTTCACTTTTTTTATATAAAGTCAGAAAACCCCAAAATAATACTGTATTCACGTCTTCGCTTTTCTAAGTAACTTGCAAAAGTAAATCCCTATTGTGCCCACAGCAAATCACATCAAACCACAAAGCTTATCCACACTCATCTTAAACATTGGAATTATCGTATGATCTTACTTGCAATCTTAGCATACGAGGTAGTTTTTCAAGAGGGGATATAGCGTCTTTGACACTTTATTCTAGAATGTTTGTTGTGTCATAAAACACGCATCAACATCTTCGAGTCAGAATGTTTAACTGGTCAAGAATGATCAGTGATAACATCCATGAGCAATTAATCAACCTTGAAAAGACTAAGTCATTTCATATGAGTTCCTACATCATTTATCTATTGGCCAGAGCCTATAGATATCCTAGATTGATATGCAAAGGTGTTGCCGGAAATGGAGAAAATCAATTCAAAGTGTATGAATGTTATCCTCAATTGCAGCTATCTGCCAAGTCCCATTTTAGAAGAGTGCATGATGCATTCTTGATGTTCATCACAAGGATACTACAAGGGGGAACCCATCAGAGGCTGACACATGAAGCAAAGAGCCTTATCAGTAAATATGGATCCTGGTACATCCAGTTTCCTAAATTCACTTATATCCGAATCCAGGGATTCACTGGGAATCCATTCAAGCTTCCCATCTACCCCACCCACAGGATGATTCTACTGGAGGTTCTTAGGCAATTAGAGACTTATCAAAACATTCAAAGGCCGAAGCAGAAAGTAGCCGTCACTTTCCCATTCTTTATCGGGAACATGGAAGAATATTGCTCGCCTGCACAGGTAGTTGAAGGTGCTAGAATAGAAATGCAGTGGTATCCGTTCACATCGTACCGATCTAGAGCTAATTTTGATCCTCACCACCACATCGGAATTGTGAATGGAAAGAAATATAAACACCAAGTGGACCTGGAAGATTACTAGGCCAATGTCGCCAATGTCGTAGATGAATTTGATGTTAGGAAAAGATTGTGGTCCAGACTGCCTGTCAGCTTGATTAGAACGACATAACTCTTCCGTGTGCCAGACCAACTTGAGGATGATGGCGAATTTACACAGCCAGGTTTTGATGAAAGTCAACCTCTTCGTCCCGTGCGATGGTCAAAACCGGAAATCTCTGACTTGGACACCTTCATGAGGCTTGTCATCAAGTATTCACAATGGTGGGCAAACCGGCAGATTAAAGAACTACGGCGGAAGGGTATGCCTTTGACATACACTCTGATGGGCAAATCAGAATCTTACTCTTCTAACGCTGGAGCATCCCAAGGAGACGAGCCAATTGAGAGTGCTCTAATCCTAAGAAAAGGAAAGAGACAAAGGGAAAAGAAATTGCAAATGAGGAACCTGCCAAGAAGCAGCAGAGATTGGAGCCTCTTCATTCTGCTATCTCCACGAATGTGAATGAAATTTTAGACATTGATGAATCTTTGGGAGATATAAGGATTGAATCCCTCTCCTATCCCTGTTTAGCCCGAAGATGATGAGCCTCCATCACCCACAGGCACTGAGATTGTGGAATCGGACAATGAGGTTGACATTTTGGACAATGAGTTTGAGGAAGGAATGATTTCAGCCCTGAGAGGAATTCAAGAAATCCCGGTTGTGCAAGACATTCAAGAAGAACAAGATACTGAGCAGCCAACTATTCCTGATTGGCTGAAAGAGAGATTGAAGATCAAGGAACCTGAAAAAGTTCCAGAAGAAGAAGATGACATGGCCGATTTCCTGGCCAGATTAGAAACAGTCAGTGCAAGAAAGCCTGCCAAAACCTTCTCCACCATTTAGAGAGATGAAGCTGGGCATCGTACAGTCCAAGTTGCTGTACTGACAGTTGACAAGTCGAGGGAAGAAATTACTCCCCAAGAATACACCATTACCACTGTCAATTTAGGCCCTACCACAAAAGGACAAGAGATGGAAGAATTGGATAATTTTGTTGCCACTATCAAAGCGAGGCTAGAGAAGGAGACAGTAAAGAAAAAAGAGTATAAACGAGAGGTTGAACGACTCAAGGGGTATATTCAGCATCTAACTAAGCCTCTCGATCAGACTACCTCAGCAACTCCACTGATGAATACTTCTCAGGAGATTTTCGAAGAGGAGGAGAATATAGCCAAGGAGACTAAAGAATGGTTAATCAACAATAGACAAGAGGTGGCTGTATTTGCAGAAAGACTAGCATTGGCGTATGGGAAAACTTCTTCTTTGCTCTCGAGAATTGCAACATTGGCAGAAGCATGGGATAATGCTTAGGATGTTCAAGACAGAATCATTCCATGTCTCAAAGTGCTTAAAGGAGTGTTGAAGCAAGAGCTGGTAAACGGAAAAGTAATTGTGCTAGGTGCAGCTTATGATTTCAGCAGCTGGTACATGACATTGATCACATGAAGCTAGATCCTAGAAAAGATAAAGGCAAATACTATCCGAATTGAGGAAAGGACAAAAGGAGTTCGAGAGAAGATTCTAGCTGTGGCTGCAGATGCGCTGGAGAAGGACATTGTATGAGCAAATAACCTGCAGTTTGAAAACCTGAAGCACAAAATTCAGGAAATCTTCTTCACTACTGGGCCTGTCCTCAAGCAAAATTTGACTAAGGCAGCTGACTTCTTGTTCATCTTTCGCAATTTCCAGCGACAGGAATCAGAATGGGAAGATACTTTTGCTGAATGCTCGGATGATTTAGATTTGCTAGAATTCAAGGTCAATGCGCTGCCACCTGTTACAATCGAGGAGGTTGACATGATAGTTTCTAAATTCATCCAGTATAATGCTACCAAAGAGGATAAGGATGCACCTCCTCAAGAATAGCTCTTCACTTCAGTTCACTGCCTGTTATCTCATTGATTACTGACTGTGTTTTAGGAAACCCTAATTAGGGTTGTTTATTTTTTAATCTCTGCCATTGATTCCATAGTAATCTTGGCTGTTCATTGTACTTCAGGAACTCTATATAAACCCCCTCTCATTCTCTCATTTAGAGATAGATAGACATATAGAGATATAGAGATAGAGATAGAAGAATAGATGGATAGCATGATATAGATAATAAGAGAGAAAGAGTTTATGAAATTGTTGCAAAAGACTATTTTTGATAATAAAGTTCATGATGCATGAGATGCTTTGAATTCTTTCATTGTCAAATGGTTGCATGGTTACATACTTCTCTTCCTCATTGAATAGATTTAAGTTAGAATTTCTTTTGAATGTATGTTAAGGGAATGATAGATTGATTGTAAAGATTAGTGAAACTTTGCTCATACTTTCTTTGGATGAATGATTTCTATTCAATGTGTAAAGTTAGACTGAGCTTTTGATGTGGATGCTTCATTGTATTACTTTGAATAATGTTGTTCGTAGTAAGAAAATTTTAAGCACAAATTCCTAGAAGATTGCACTTGCTTTGTGTAGTTGTTGTATAACGTGGCAAAACAAAGTATTGTTCTTGGTTTCACTCAATCCTTACTGTCTCTTGAGTTCGTAGGAATAGTATAGGATTCCTCAACCCTTACTCCCCTTTTTCATTTTTTTAATCTAAAATTCGGAAATCCAAAAAAAAATATCACTGCATTTAAGTCCTTGCTTTCTAAGTGACTTGCTAGAGTAAATCCCTTTGTGTTATTGGCAAAATCACATCATCCACAAAGCTTATCCACACTCATCTTACGAAACATTGGAATTGCTGTATGATCTTTTTGGCAATCTTAGCATACAAGGCAGTTTTTCAAGAGAGGATAGAGTATCTTTGGATTCTTTATTCTAGAGTGCTTGGTGAGTCATAAAACATGCATCAACACAACCCAAAATAAAAAGTCGCCTTGTTTTGTGAAAGAGGCCGACCCTAAATGAAAAGTTGTCTTGATTTGTATATATATATATAATGCGATTCTCATTCATTTGTCAATTCAATTTCATCCAAAATAAATTTGCACTTCAAGGAGGAGTTCACATATTTGCAGCAGATCGACATTTTGCATCAAGTTGATCGATATCAAGGAGAAATCATATTATTTGTATATTCGCACCTAGGAGAGGTGCTATATCTCATTACATCAGATCGGCCTTGTGTTTGGGCCAAGTTGTAAAGCAGATTTCTGCTCTTTTCATTCAAATATAAGAGATATATCTTTGGCTGGGTTTTTCTCCCTCGAGGAGGGTTTTCCCAGGGTATTTGCTGTGTTCTGTTGTTCATTATTTTGTATTGCTGCTTATCTTCATTTCTGGTCTAAAACTAACACCCACAAAGCATTAACCTCCTAAAACAAACTTACTAAAGCTGCGGCAGGCTTTAGAAATAGTAGACTCCTCTTTTTGTTCAGCGAATAAGATGTATGGGCCCCACTCTCCACAACTGGAAATTAGCCTTGACAAAGTGTAATACCAGCGAACCTTTTTACTTGTTTTGATGCTAAATTACGGTGACCGAAATCAGTCTTTCACCTAAAATATGTTGAGATTCCTTGTGTGGCACCACCAAAATTTAGATCTGGTCTCCTTAGCTGCTGCGGCAGAGTTATTTCTGAAGGAATAGAGGGCTAGACCTCAACAAATATCATATGACACTCCACCTAAGTGCTGTGATCCTCTTTGGAAGGTGTACGACAGATTTTAAACACTAATAACAAGCTGCTATTTCCCCTAAACTAGTATCCAACTGCTGTGATGGGAATTATTTGGTAAGGCAGTCCTTATATGTTCTGAATTTCCTTAATAGGCTGGCTGGAAATTGAACAGCAATCTGAAAACTTGGAAATAATAATATTTGCTGACCACAATAATTATATTAATATCTCTATTCGAATTGGAAAATTTGATAAGCAAATATCAAAATTCTAGAAAATGCCTTCAAGATCTTCTAATGATTTGCTTGCAAATACCAATCGGACATTTGTGATCATTAAGCCCAAATGCGATCCTTGAGTATAATTGCCTCCAATGAGTGAGAGGGTTTTCGTCCTCAAGCCCGTAATGGAAACCAAAGGGTTTTCATCCTTTTGATCACTCACACACCAAGGGTTTTCGTCCTTGAATGCTTTGAACTCCAAATTGGAAGGAATAGTGAAATGTCAAATAGGATGTTTTGCTTTGTGCCATTGGCCTCTTTTTATAGTTGCCTTTTTCAGACCCTCCCTTTATTTTTATTTTAAATTACTTATCTCTCCAAGTATTTAAAAATAGTTTTTAAATTACATCCATAGGTCCTCTTTTTTGAATTACATTTGAATAAAGTGTACAATCACCTTTTTTTATTAACATAATAAAGGACCTAAATAATATTTAAGTGGCCAAAAGTGATTGGGCCCACAAAAATATTATTAATTCTTTGGTTCTAAAAAGGGGACATAATGCATACAACAAGTTTTACATTTCAATTCCTTGAATGCTTTTTATTTGTGACAAACTAGTTGAAGTTTGCTTTGGCGCAGCCTTTGGTAGTTGGATTCAAGGGTCAAGTGATGTGAAAGAAACAAAGTAGAAATTCTTATAAAAATTTGCTAGCCCAAAGAAACTATGAAGTTTTATAAAGGCCATTGGTGTAGGCCATTCTTGAATGATGTAGATCTTGGATGGATCCACATGTATTCCATGAGAATCAACAATTTCTCCTAGTACCCATACAATTTGTGTTGTAAGATGTTGATAACTTGTTGAATGTGTCATAGATGTTCTTCCCATATCCTGTTGAAGATGTATATGCCATTAAGATAAAACCAAATGAAGTAGTGAATGGCTAAGGGATGTGATTCATCATCTACATGAGTTTTTTAGGAGCATGGTCAAGACAAGATGGATAACCAATTATACAAACAAACCTTCCATTGCTTTGAAGGTTGTCTTCTAGACAACTGAGGTTCAACAAGAATTTGATGGTACCCTGACTTGATATTTTCCTTCGTTAACAACTTGGCACTATAGAGCCAGTTTGGTAGGTCTTCTATTTGAGGAAGAGGATAGTGGTTCTTCACAAAGAATTTTTTCAAGGTTGTATAGTCAATAGATAGCCTCATGTGCCATCCTTATTTGGCACCAATATGTTTGGGGTTACAAAAAACGAAGAGCTAGGCTTGATGTGCCATTTTTCCACAAGATCATGGATTTGCTATTTGATCTCTCCAACTTTGAAGAAAGATTGGTAGAATACTAAGGCATTAGTAAGAGATAATCCTTTAATCAGATTAATAATATGGTTTACTCCCACTCCTTAGGCACTCCAATTGGGGACTGAAAAAGATCCTTGTTTTCCTCTACTCTAAGTTGTTGGTTTGGGTTTAGCGATTGTTTTTCTGAGTTCTTACGTCTAGGATCATCTGTCCAACACACACACACATTGAAAATAATCATAATTTGCATAAAATCTACAAAATCAAATTTAGGACATAGCCGATAATTTCCAATTTAATGTCAATTGGTAAATGTTAAAGATAAATCAAAATGATTTACGTTAATGCGGCCATACAATGAAAATCAATATGAATCGACATAGTGCTCTTCATCAAAGTCATTAATGTGATCAACCGGTTCATGCTGCTGGTCCCACTTCCATGAATTGCTTTTGTTTTGTGTTGTTAGTGACTTCTAAGTCATTTTTTGGGGTTAGTTTGGGTCTTTCTTATTGTTTTTCCTTTTTTTCTATTTTAAAATTGATTTTTAGAAATGATTTATTGGGTGGCTTCTCTTGGGGTGAACCCTATCAATACTTGGACATTATTGGGTTCCAGTAGAACCCAATAATAAAGCCTCCAATACTTGGTTTAGCTACTGCTTGTCCATTGAGGGAGGTGCAGTGTTAGCTTGCTTTGTGAGGATATCTTTTTGACATTTAGGTCTACCATTAAGAGCACTAATTTTCTACCTGAATGCTTGGTGTTGATGACTGAAAGTCTGGGGACTACTTCCAATATGTAGCATCTATTATCTCCAACATCTATGACACAATTCCTGAGATTTGATCCATAGATTGCTGACATTGGGAAAGATATGGTTGCCCAAGTAAAGCATTATGTACCTCTAAATGCTCTACATCACAAAGCGCTACATATTTTTATAAATTTTCTAAAAATAAATGAGTGAGTTTGGAGAATGCAATTTTTCATTTTTCTTTATTCTTGCTGATTGCATGACCATTCAAATTGGTGTAGTACAGAAATAGAAACCCTAATTTAATCTAACATGCATGATATAGTCAGTGATCCAAACCTTAAATGATGCAAGATAGGAATCAAATGCATAAGAAAATGTACCCTACAAATGAGCCCCTTAGAAGTTGTCCCAATGTGATGTATGGTACCAATTACCAAATGACCCATATCTTGGAATCTAAGGTTGTATTACAGCATGAGATTGGGAGACATGAGTAGCAGCTCCTCGATTGAAGCACATTTGGTATGCAGAGTGGATAGACCTAGAGCAGAAAGAGGTAGCTGAGAGCAGAGCAAAAGGCAAGGTACAACTCCTCAATGAAATCACTGAAAGTGAATTTAAGAACTTTGGTAATATAGCAATGAGAATCACTGAAATGCTCAGTGTTAGTCTATATATTGAGTGGTAGCAGTCATTTTTCCTCCAACATGAAAACAATATGCTGGCTAGGTGTAGGGAACAACCGAGTGCAATATATACTACCAAATACTAATTGCAAATAAATAGAAATAAGTAAATAACAATATGCAGTTTAACAAAGATAGCAATAATCCCAATGTAATCTCTGTTCTAATAATTATCTTTTTATAATTTTTCTGAAAAAAATGAGTTAGTTTAGAGAATGCAAATTTTCTTTTTTTCTTTATCCTTGCATGAACATTCAAACGGGTGTAGTACAGAAATAGAAACCCTAGGGCAATCTGATATGCACAATATAGTCAGGGATCCGAACCTTCAGTGTTGCAACATAGGAATTAAATGCACAAGAAAGTGTACCCTACAAAAGAGCCCCTTAGTAATGGTTCTATTGCGATGTATAGTACCAGATAATCCATATCTTGGAATTGAAAGTTGTATGACAGTATGAGATTGGGAGGCATGACTAGCAGCTCCTCAGTTGAAGCACATTTGATATGCAGAGCGGATAGGCCTAGAGCAGAAGGAGGTAGCTTCTAAGAGGAGAGCCAAAGGCAAGGTACAACTCCTAGATGACATTGCTGAATGTAAATCTAAGAGAGCTTTGGTGATGTCACAATGAGAATCATTGAAATGCATAGTGTTTATCTATGTATTGAGTGGTAGCAATCATTTTTCCTCCAACATGAAAAGAGTGACATTGTTTTCCCTTTTTCTGAGAAGAATTGTCATTGTAGTAAAAGACATGAAGAGATAACTATGGAACTGTTGATACTTTACAATTTAGGTTTGCCAAATAATGGCTTGCTACTATGTTGATTCCATGGGCTTCCACAAAAAGCATCCCACCATACAAGTGTGCACAAGCATTTCTGTCTTGACTCTTTTCTCAATTTATTCTAACTCTTAACAGTTTGTAGCATGGTTGCCAGGAGACGCGTCTCCTGACCCCTAAGATGTGTCTTGGGGACTGGGATGCGTCTCTAGTACTGGAGACATGCCCAGAGATGCCTCCTACCACCTGGAAATGTGATGCGCAGTCTCTCGAGTCACCCATTGTGAAAAATGGCATCTCCTGTGAAATTATGCCGAGTGATATTCTGTTTTACTGCACTGAAATTCCATAGAGAATAACATATTCTGTTGGATCTTGTCTTGATCCCATATCAGAGGTATGAAAGTCATTTTCTTTATCCCATGGAACAGTCCCATGCATTGATAGAAACTTTTATAGTAGAGAATTTGTTAGTATAATGAAGGTCTGTTTTTAGAATATGTTGAACTTTATAAGCTTATGGGAAATGTATAATGAAGGTCTGTTTTTAGAATATGTTGAACTTTATAAGCTTGTTAGTATCATTGATCGGTATCTAAGCTTATGGGAAATGTATAATGAAGGTCTGTTTTTAGAATATGTTGAACTTTATAAAGAAGATCAAATGCGGTGGCTTTTGGAATTTGAAGGTTCTATAAAGCAGGTTGCAAACTTACAGGCATACATGGGATTGGTTCAATCAATAGGAATAATTTCATAAGAACTTGAACAAAAATAAAGATGACAATAGAGTTATGCTTCATCTTCCTTTTATAATTATGTGACTTTCGTAAGAGAGAGGCTTGGGAAAAGAGAGGGGAAAAAGCTACAGGTAACTTATAAGAATATTGATATGGCACTTGTGCCCTTGTCAGTTGTCACAATACATGTGCCTTTGTTTTGAAAGTTCAATGTCATGATATTTTCTATAAATTATTAATTTTTTAATTTTTATTTATATTAAAAAAAGATGGCGTCTTCAAGTACCCCTGTCTCCTATGTTCAAAAAAAGCTGTACCAATACTAGTACCAATCTCCCGGCAACCATGGTTTGTAGCCTATATTGTATTTCTTTGAGTCCATATTGTTTGGGGCCAAATACTTTATCATTATGGCTTATTGCAGTTTTTGTGAAAATCATCTGGTCAGGTGATGCATGTGGTATATATCAATTGCATGCATCATAAATACTAAAGACAAATTACAACAATCATGCTGAAAGCAAGTTTACTTTAGGTTGTATTTGTCAATATATTTTTAGCTGTCCCTAAGCTTGACAAGTTAGTTTTTATTAGTTAAAATATGTGGGTTTGAAAAATCAGAATAACAGGCATGAATATTTATTAAGTTTAAATCTTGGTCTAAATCCTAGTTTTTTCTAACTGATTCTTTGCTACAAAAAAATGTCACTTGTGAAGGACGAATCAGCTGGGAGGATTTTAGAGCTTTGTCTTCTACACATAGCCATGGCAGAAATGGTAGTTCTAGGAACAAGGCATCAAGTTGTCATGAATGAGGTATTAAGTATGGGTCAGAAATGGTCAGCTAATTTTCTTTCTCACTTTTTGCTTTTGCTTAGATCATGTCAACAGGCTCTGAGGACTAAGAATACATGTTTTGAAAATGCAGGCAGTTGACTTGGCCAAACGATTTTGTGATGGTGCCGCACCTCGTATCATTAATGGTTGTCTTCGAAGTTTTGTTGAGAAAGAGAATTTGGTGAGCAAAGTTCCTTCTCAGAATCAAGAAGAGCCTTAACCATAAAATTTGATGGTGGACACATATTGATGAGTGCATGATAGAGCTTGAAATAAAAATCAGGAAATATGCGCACAAGGAGGGAATCAGAAGTGGCTGGTCTGGGGTCTATGAGTATCTCTCAATATATAAGGAATGCTGGAACTGGAATACCAGGTGTATCTTTTTAAAAGCTCCAAGTTCTCAATAACAATGTGCATTAAATCCAATATGTTCTATGATATGGTTTAGCCTGAAAAATGTTGTAGAGTGCGAAATATTTTGTTGCATTAAGTTATTTATTACCTTCACGTTGCACTAAAGGAGTACTAAGTTTTAATCACTTCCTTTTGCTTTAAGTACGTATATTTACATTTTAATACATCTTCCACTACTGCATAGGGCTAATGTGACTTTGTCCATCATAAAAAGAGGCAGTGCATAAAGGATTGTCATGAAGTAAATATACAGAAATTACCTGTGGTAGCAAGTGATTGACAGATTTATGATGTGAAACAAGGACTTTTTATAAGTTGCATATGAGACTTTCTTCTCTACATATGGTTTCCAAATAATCCATTTAACCTATAGGGGAAGCCATGGAGGGGAATTCTTTGTTTTAAATAAATAAACTGTTTCTTGCTATCCATCTACATGGAATTGTACATTTTAAATGATCAAGATTTTTTCAGTTCTAATCACCGCAAGTCTAAATTATTCGAAGGCACTGTGATAATTCTTTATTCAAACTTTTGGTCTGGCCTTTTGGATTCTTGAGTACATGAATCTTTTAAGTTTTAAAACTGATTGGAATTAACTTTTAGCAGAAAGTCAGATCTGAATTTGAATTTTATGGAATGTCCAAAATGAATTTGAATGTTATCAAGGCATGATGCATGCAACTAATTCAATTTGTCTGCCTAAATAATGCTATTTTTTGAATTGATGATATTTTAAGTTACTAGCAAGAGTTATGGAAAGTGCTTTGGACATGTATTCGGTACCTTGTGGAATTCTTCTTTCATTTGAAACTCTGAATAGTACCAAGTTATAGAGGTATCCATGCATACTAGAAATAAGCTGTCAACCGTAGATTTATACTGATAATAAGGATAGGCTGAAAATTAAGCAACATGTATTACTTCACTGCTACAGCAAAGTTACAGGTGAACAATGGGTTTCAAACTTTAAATAGGAAGTATGAAAAACTAGGGTTTGGTTCAGAAGATAGGATTTGAAGGGTTCTAGCAAGTGAATGATGATTGGCCTCAAGAATGTCATCATCCCAACCAAACAGTCTTTTGTCAATTTTATATGGTAATGAAAATAAACGGGGAAATGATATTATGTAAAACTTTAGTTTAATCTAGAATTCAAACTAGCTATTACTTTTTCTTCTTCTTTGTATCTTGTGAAATAAAAAAATTGAACTAAAGAATGCATTGTTTCAAATTCCGAAATTTTAAAGTCACCATGCCTATGTAACTTCTAGGGAACCCTAGATGGGTACTACACGCGACATGCTCAATGAAGAAACCCGAATCTGCTAGGTAAGTCTTAAAAGAAACTCACTAAATGCCAAGGGTACCTCCCTTTGAAGTATGATTCTATAGGAAATGCTTTTGATTTGTACAAAGGAAATGATGCTTTAGGACCTCCATTGGAATCTCCAAGATTGCTGCAAAGTTAATCATAGGTGGGTAGTTAGAGCCTAAAATTTGTGTGCTAGTCCACAATGATACATTTTGCCCTCCTTTAGGTTGAAAGGTCTTTTACTTCTCTCCTAGGTCATCTTGGATTGGGTCATCTTTATGGCAACATTCCATTGGAGTATTCTATGCGATGGTGCTCACTCCTTGTGAAATGTGCTACCCTGTTATGAAACCTTTCACTCCAAATTTTTCTCCTTACAAGTTTGAATCAATAAATTTTCCCCTTGCTGATTCCAACCAATTGTTGAGTCTTTTGCCCAGTTTCAGAATTGAATTTTTTGTAATGGTTTTCAGTTTGAATGGCAGATTGAAACTAACAATATAAAGTATTACAAACTTCACAGAACAGGATTCAAACTTCACAAAGACCTGATTATTACAAACAGAATTCAGAGCACCATAAGTAAAATACTAAGACCTGCCCTGAAGTTAGAATCTGCATTCAGATATACATTATGGCAGTTGTAACGTGGCTCCAGCTAGGGTCTCACTAGACTTCCTGGTCTCCAATGGCTACTCAGTTTGCACAAGAAACTCCAAAGCTGTCTCAAATTTATGAACAGACTGCTACAGCCAATAATGTTTGATTAATTGCTACTCTTTAGTTTCCCTGAACAGTGTTGATCAACTATAGTCACCTGTTCTATCTGGCATTATTGAAACTGTATAGTCAACTTGAAGATTCTGCACTCAGTCTTGAGACTCGGTACTTGCAGAATTGGAATCATAGCATTATATCACCCAAAAGAAGGAACCCAAACCTGATATTGCATACAATTTACAGTTTTCAATTCACTTTCCTGAACATGTAATAATGGTACAGCTGTATGCGACTCTGTACAGGTACGGCCTGATATTTCAACTTCCAGATATCAGAATTTTAAAGCACAAACCTGATTGTATTATTAAAAGATTGATTATTGATCAATACCCACAACTAAACTCGGTTCCCATCAGCATTTAACAACAGTTCGTGGAGTTGAGTTTGCTAATATTGTAACAACAGCTGAAATGGACGGCTTCATTCAGAAATAAATTCTTCACAGCAATGTTTGTTTGCTATGCTCAGAAATAGGGGAAAGGACCCAGTAGTTGAGCACATAGAAGCATAAATCGGCAAAAAATCGCAGAAATCGCGATTTTTAAAAAATCGTTGCCATTCCCGATTTTTTCCCCCAAAAAATCGCGATTTTTTGGGTTGCGTTGACTGCCCAAAAAATCGTTGAAAATCGAGTAAAAATCAGGTTAAAATCGTGTTAAAATCGGCAAAAAAAGGGCAAAAAATCGAAACCCTAAAAACGCAGAAAAAAAACCCTAAAAAACGCGTTTTACAGATTAACGTGCGTCGCCAGTTTTTTAATTTCATTTTCTAGGACTGAGAGGACGTGTTTTCATGCTGTGCGACTGGAGGTTGTGACTTGTGCGTTTTCTGTCCGCAAAATTCTTCAAGCGACCTGCGCGCGACCATACTTCGTTATTGCCGTCAATTCTTCAAGTTCAGGCGACCAGGCACACGAAAATTATATGATTAAATAAATTTTCTTTCATATTTCCTCTGCGTATTGTGTATTTACTATTCAGGGTTGCGTATTGATTTTGTGGCTGTGTTAATGTGTACACGAAAATTATATAATTAAATAAATTTATTAAATAATATTTCAATGTTTTGATATTGTTTATTTGAAAATTTAAAATGAATTTAAATTATATAATTAAATAAATTTATTAAATAATATATGTAAATATTAAATAATTTAAGTTTTTTTTATAGTGAGAAAGCACAAGTTATATTATTTATTTTCATGTTTAAAATGAACTTAAATTATATAATAAAATAAATTATTAAATAATATTTTCTAAAATATAGTATATTATATAATTAAATAAATTTATTAAATAATATATGTAAATATTAAATAATTTAAGTTATTTTCCAACGTACTTAAAGAGCACAAGTTATTTTGTGCAATGCATTGATACAATGTAATCAGCGATATGAATATAAACAAAAAAGATCAATTTTCTACAATTCGGGTTAAAATCTCTATTTTATAAATGTGTTCCATGAAGGTTTGTCTGGCTTTGATGGTCTTAATTTGGGTTTTATTGTTAATGCAAAATGATGTACACCATGAAGGTTTGTGTGGTTTTGGAGGTCTTAATTTGGGCTTGGCGGCGGGGGCCGCCCTCGACCCCGCCCTGTATCGCCCCTCTCGAAGGGCCCCTTGCTGCCCCGACCCCCAGAGGGGCGTTGCCCCTTGACCCCGCTGGGGGCGCTGCCCCCAGACCCCTGCAAGGGGCGCTGCCCCTTGACCCCGCTGGGGGCGCTGCCCCCAGACCCCTGCAAGGGGCACTGCCCCTTGACCCCACTAAGGGCGCTAACCCTCAAACCCATTAGGGGCATTGCCCACAAACTCCCATTGAATTCATTTGATTTTCTAGGTACTCTCCACTAGTTACCTTCAATTTTACAAAAACAATTTCATTTGTCAAATTTTATTTAGCAATTAGCATTCAAGATATCTTCGTATTTAGATTTAGTATTTCAAATATTGCTATGTTATAATTTTACTAATTAGTAATTTGAGTAATTTCCTATAGTTTCATATGAAATGTAATTCTTATACTGTTATACTGTTATACATCCTTTCAAAACTAGTTTTTCAAGTACTATAAGTATATTTATAACTATATCAGCACCACCACCCCACCACCCCGCCGCCGCTGTCCCCCCGCCGTCTCCCCGCCGTCCCCAAACTTAGGCCCTTTGTCCCCCTCATCCGCTTCGCCCCCGCTTCCTCATTCCCCAGTTCGCGGAACACCTGATTTTATTTTGTTCTCCATGTATCTCTACATGCTATGGAAATGACCTTTAAGTCTAAAAGTGGTTTTATCTACATTTTTCTACAATTTTTACGCTTTTTTTTCAACCGATTTTTCCCGATTTTTCCGGGATTTTTCACGATTTTTCAAAACTCGATTTTTCGTTTGCCCATTTTCCTAAACGATTTATGCTGCTATTTTACTCAATAGCCACTTGGAGCATGTTTCAATAGTTGTTATAGCATTTGTTGATTTAATGCCCAATATTTTTAAGAAATTTTGAACAATAGTTGTGACTTTAAAGTTGTTAGTGTTGATGATAACTACCAATAATTGAATAATATGTATTCCTTAGATCTAAAAAGCAACAGATCATGTGATGCCACATTAGCGCACCAATAAAACATGATTTAGTGCACGAGTATTGGTCTTTATTTTTTTGGGACCTTTTTGGATACCTCGATAAAAAACATGCTGATGTGGCATCATATTTGATGATGTGGCCCTGAAACCTTACTTATAAGCAGGGGCATTGCCTAGTAAGCTGGTGTAAAAAATTGGAATTTTTTAAAAATTTCCTCATAGGATTTTGAGAAGTGCAAAGTTAGGGTGCTCAACTATTGGGTCCTCTCCCCTAGTTGTTAGGTGGTAAGTCCAAAATCATTTTTAACTCCCATCAAAATTTGCAACCAAACAAAGGTGTACGGCTTGCACATGCACAGAGTGGTTTGAAATGTATGGTCCCTTTCTAATAATTAATTTGGGACAGCAAACATTGTTTTCAAAGCTCTAAAATAATCACTTAGCCATAGGGAATGCAAGGAAATCATACCCAGACTCCTTCCAAGCTCTCAAACAATTTTATGAGCATGATGTGAATGTACGACTACTTGGTATGGTACGACTAAACCCAATAAATTTAGCTCGTCAATTAACTTGGGTTTTAATACATAGAAGTGATTGCACAACCCATAAAATGAAATCAAATCATTACCCACAACCATTCCTTGTTCTTATCTTCTTTACAAACCAAACATATAGTACGACCCAAGATGGATGTATGACCTAGCTAAGTGTATGTTGCAAGTATGAAGTTGTTGTCATTGATGTCAACTATGGGTTGAAGATGTCGAGGATATTGAGAAAATTGTGAAAAAGAGGAAAACAAATTGTGAATGTGTAGTTGAGACCTTGAGGAAGTGTTGTGAGTACATGGAGCTATCTTTTACTGCAGAGTCTGAAGATGAATTGGAATGAAGCAGTGAGCTAAAATGATGTTTCTGGTACTTGGTTTCCAAGCGCTTTTGAGAAAATTTGATAAACAGAATAAACTGTGTTGTGCAAGTGTTCATAATGTGCTCTGGTATTGTGCTTCACGTTTCTTCTGTGTTGATGCTATGCCTGTGTGGATCTTATAGGTTATTCAAGGCTGACGGAGGTTGCTATACTCAAAATTTGGGTTTTTGGATTGTTGTACAATGCGAGATATTTTCACTAGTGTGTGTACTAGTTGTTCAGTGATGTTTTCTATGGCCTGGGAGAAATGTATTTGCTTCGCATTTCTCCGTTGTCTGGCTTCAGGTTATGCAGATTGGGAAGTTGTTTATAATTCTTGTATCTTTACGTGTTCAATTTCTTACTTGATTTGGTGCTGTACAAAGTGAGTTTCATTTATCAATATGCAAATAAGGGTTACCAGTTGTTCTGAGTTGAAGTGTTTGTATGACGTGAGCTTGGATGAAGTGTTTGATGAATCTTAAGTAGTTCGTGCATCATTTTGGATCGTGATCAAGTGAATTGTGTTGTTTGAAAGTTTTAGATTGATTTGAGGAAGCGTGTACTTAATGTTAATGGTGTTTTGCATGGGTATTGGCCGACCTTGTGTTTAACACTACATGTGAGGCTTGTAGAAGTGTGTTGAGTTATGTTGGGATCTATTTGGGTCCTAATTAAAGGGTTATGTCTAAGGTCTCCTTTTGTTCCTATCCACCGCAGGAATGTTTAGATGCCAACCTATTTTGAATTTGTATGTATAACGACTAGTGGCCAACATTGCAATATGTATGGTGTTTTGAGTTGATGCATGAGAGATGAAAGAAGGAAGAAGCAAGAAAGATGTGAGATTGATGAGAGTGATGTGTGATGCGAATTTTTGTAGAGTAGTGCGAGTTTCAATGTTAGGCTTCCTGAAGGTAGTGAGCTAAAGGCATATGAAATTATTCATGCAAGAGTGGAAAAGTGTGCGAGCAATTGTGGTGGATTCCTTGTTGCATTGAGAAGTGTTCTCTATGTAACATTCTTCTATTTTGTATTTTTTTTGTGGCAGTGAGCCTTAGCTGTGAGCCCTTTTGGATAGTGTGTCCTATTTTGATAGTGAGCCCCTTTTGTATTGGTTTTGCTATTACTTATATTGTGAGCCAATCATCACCGTGGTTTTTCCCTCATTGGGTTTTCCACGTAAATTCGGTGTTGTCTTGTGTATGGTGTTGTGATTTCAGGTTTTGTTATCTGCCTTTCATGTTTAATCATACTAACAGAATAATAGCTTAATGAATGCTTGTGGATCTGATTACTATTGAGGGTTTTGAAGGTTTAATTTGTTACAACTTATTCACCCCCTCTTTTAGTTGTCTTGTTCATTTCAACAATTTGTATCAAAGCTTGGTTCCTTGAAGAAGAGCTTAACCGCTTGAGGTAGATCCGGGATGGCGAACAAGATTAGTTTGGAATGTCCTAGATTCGATGACTTAGATTATGCATTCTGGAAGACAAAGATGGAAGGATATCTGTCTGCTCAGGGATATGAGATTGAGAAGGCTTATCAGACTACAGATATTCCAACTTCAAATGGTCCAAGTACAAGTGCAGAGATTAAGGCCCATGAGATCAATGCTAAGGCAAGATTTATTATTGTGAAGTCTTTCAAATATTGAATTAGTTAAATTTATGAGTTTGAAGACTACTAAAGAAGTTTGGGATAAGCTAGAAGGCATTTATGAAGGAGATCTGAAGGTCAAACAAGCAAAGTTGCAAAACTTGAAAGAACAATTTGAAATGATGCAAATGTCTGAAGAAGAAACAATTAAAGGCTACATACAGAGAGTTGATGAGTTGTTAAGTGCTATGAGAGGCCTTGGTGCAATAGTTAAAGAATCTAAGGTAGTGAAGAAAGTTATCAGATCACTTCTGGATTGTTACAGTGAAAAGGTATTTGCTATTGAGGAAATTGTTGATTTTGACAATTATTCCAGAGATCGGTTGATTGGTACTCTACTACATTTGAAATGAGAAAACTGAAGAAAGGTACAAAAAGCTGAGATTGCTTTCAAAGTTGGTAAATTAGAGAAGGTTGAAGATTCAGGTGAAGATGATCTTGATTATTTGGAAGTTAACTTTGTGAGGAAGATGAAAAAGGGCACCAGTAAGTACAAAGGTAAATTACCCTTCAAATGTTTTAGCTGTGGTGGTATAGGTCATTTTGCTTCAAGATGTCCAAAAAGAGCTATAAACAATAAGAGTAAGGAAAACAAAGGAAAAGTGATTAAGAAAGCTTACTATGTGAGAGAAGATGCTGGAATTTCTGATGATGAATCTAATTATAAAGATTTTGATGGTGATGAGTGTTTGTTTTTGGCTGTTAAAGAATAAACTGTTTTTGCTAACCTTGAAAGCTGTGTGAAGGAAAGTGTTCCAGAGATAAAGGATAAGGTTGAAAGTACTTTGGTATTTGCTTTTCATGTCAAATAGGATAAAAATTATTGGGTTGTTGATAGTGGCTGCTCTAATCACATGACTAGAGACAAAAGTAACTTTGTTAAAATTGAAAAGTATGATGGAGGATTAGTTAAATTTAGAGATGATTTAGGAGCTAAGATTGGTGGAATAGGTTCAATCAGTTTTGATGGCAAGCATAACACTGCTAATGTTTATTATGTTAAGGGCTTAAGACATAATATTTTGAGTGTTGGACAAATGTGTAGCAAGGGATATAATCTTGTGTTTAAGGATGAAATATGTGAGATTCAAAAGGGTCCGGAACTGTGATTGTTGCTGGTAAAAGAACAGATGGAAACATCTATCAGCTTAAGGGTGTTGTATTAAAATATTTAATGTAATTATTAATGGTCATCTTTTCCTTTTTTAGTTGTTTAGTTAACTTAGAATGTTTCTTGTTTTTTAGCTTTTATTTTCAATTAATGATTGTTTCTTTTAGAAACATCATCTTGTAATTATCTTAATAAGGAGCCTTTGTCTCCAATTGTAATCATCCAATCATAAATATCAATATTATTTTCATGGTATCAGAGCCACTCGACCATGGTTAGTTGAATTAATTTTTTTGAAGGAAATTTTCGTGGTTTTTTTTAGAGAAATTCGTAGGGTTCATGGAAAAAAATATGGCTCTTTTTTCACATGCATTCGCGGGTTTTGAAGGTTTTCTCCACGTTTTTTTCTGGTTCATGGCAGAGTTTGTGAAGTTCGTGGACACGATTTTGTCATTTTTTCTGAGGTTTTCTGGTGTGCGTGCAACTTGCCTGTGTGTGTTTTTTTCTTTGGTTCCTTTTCTAAGTTTTTAGTGTTTATTGGTGCGCGACCTCGACTCCATTCTTGCTTGCATTTTTTGTGGGTTTCTATGTTCTTTGCTACACATCGCAACGACTTATGCCTGTGATTTTTCCATGACGTCTGGTGTTCTTTGCATGACCTTCCTGTGGTTTTCACACGACCTCTATGATTGTTTTGGTGATGTCTCTGATTGTTCTTAAGAGCCTGCGTTTTTCCTTTGCGGATTTACCTTTCATTTATTTTGGTTGCTTTTTTTTCGCAAGCGGCTAGGGTTTGAGGTTGCAAAATGTTTTTTTTTGTTTGATGGTGTATCTCGGTTCACCTAGGGTTTTCGAGAATTTCGGCTAGGGTTTTCATCCTCAATTTCAAGCCGAAATATTATTCTGATCGTCGATTTTTGTAGGTTTTAATTTATTTGTCCCTTAAAAAAAATCTATTGAGGGTTTTCATGATTTTTTTGCCTAAAAAAAAATCATGGGTTGGTTTTTTTATTTTTTGCCCTAAAAATCATGGGAGGGTTTATAGTTTTCTCCTCAAAAATTAGGGGTTTGCTCTTGTCAAGGTTTTCGCAATTCGGGAGGGGTCTCTGGTTTCTAGGTTTTACTGTTTTTTTGTTAAAAATGATGTTTTGTATGTTGATCCATGACTCAGATTTTGTATTGGGTTATGTAATTCACAGAGTTGCGTGGGATTCATTTGTGGGTTTTTACTTTTTTTGTTGAAAAAACGATGCTTTGTAAACTTCAGTTTCAGGGTTTTGCGATTTTGTCCTAAAAAATCATGGTTTCTTGCAGTCTATTTTGGGGCGTCGTGCTCATTTGCAAAAGTTTGGAGGGTTTGTTGATTTTTCCTCAAAATTGTGGCAGCTGTTCTCAGTGTCTTTGGTTTCAGGGAGGGACAATATTGTTACTCAACATCAGGTTGGATGTTTTGTGATAAGTTTTTGTCATTTCCATAAGTTCTGCAATTTCTGGGAGGGTTGGTGGCAGACTCATCTCAAGTGGCAGACTCTTGTCTTTTGTGGTAGAATGTTCTAAAGAGAAGGGGTCAGCCTTCTTTGTTTCTGTGGGTAGACTTAGATTTTGTTTGTATGATGACCATTAAGGGAGGGTATTAAAATACTTAATGTAATTATTAATGGTCATCTTTTCCTTTTTTAGTTGTTTAGTTAACTTAGAATGTTTCTTATTTTTTAGCTTTTATTTTTAGTTAATGATTGTTTCTTTTAGAAACATCGTCTTGTAATTATCTTTATAAGGAGCATTTGTCTCCAATTGTAATCATCCAATCACGAATATCAATATTATTTTCATGCTGATGGTCATTGCTTTATGTCTTAGATCAATGATAGTTGGTTATGGCATTAGAGGATTTGTAACATGAATTTTGATAATTTTGCAAGAATTAGTTTAGTTCATGTAGTGAGAGATTTAGCTAGAATCATGGGGCAGTGGGCCTAGCTCGATTGGCTAAAGCATCCTTTGCAGGCAAGAGGTCACGTGGTCTAGTCTCCCCATCGTCCCTGTGGTACCGAAGGGCGTGTAGCGCTAGTGCCACCATTCACATGAAAAAGGTTTACCGAGTGCATTGCGGTTTATAGGGGGCGGATATCCGACTGATTCTTGTAGTCTAAAAAAATATTTACTTAGAATCACAAAGCCTATCAATGCTGTTTGTGAGAGTTGTCAATTTGGAAAACAAACAAGGAGTAGCTTTAAGGGAAAGGAACAATCTGCTACTGGACTACTGGAATTAGTGCACATAGATCTTTGTGGTCCTACTAGAGTAAGAAGTCTACAAGGTGATGGGTACTTTATGCTTTTGATTGATGATTATTCTAGAATGACATGGGTTACATTTCTTAGAGAGAAATTTGATGCATTAGATAAATTCAAGACATTTAAAGCTATGGTTGAGAATGAAATGGATTTGAAAATAAAATGTTTGAGGTCTAACAGAGGTGGTGAATTCACCTCCAATGAGTTTAACATTTTTTGTGAAGTTCATGGAATAAAGAGATATTTGTCTGCCCTTAGAATTTCTCAACAGAATGGAGTTGCTGAAAGGAAAAACCAGACGGTTCAAGAGGCTACTAGAACTATGATGAAAGAGGAAAATCTACCGGAAGTCTACTAGAGAGAAGCTATTCATACTGCTATTTACATACTTAATAGAGTTCAAGTTAAAGCTAACAACACAAAGACTCCTTATGAGCTATGGTATAGAAGGATTCCTACTGTGAAGTACTTTAGAGTATTTGGAAGCAAATGGTACATCAAAAGAGAAGAAAACTTAGGAAAATTTGATGCAAGGTCTGATGAATGTATCTTCCTTGGATATTCTAATAGAAGCAAAGGTTACAAATGTTACAACAAAAGGCTGAGAAAGATAGTTGGAAGTGCAAATGTTAAAGTTGATGAAAACTTGCATAATTCTATTACAGTGGATGGATATGTGTCAGATGAACTTGATTGCAAATAAGAAGAAAAACCTAATGAACAAGAAGTATAGAATGGAGAGAAAGAAGCTCTAGAGAAGACCCCTAAAACCCCTAAGTATTTGCAAAAGAATCATTCTGAAGATCAAATCATTGGAGACAGGAGGAAAGGTGTATTGACAAGAAGCAAGGCTGCTGAAGTTGAGGTAAATTTGTGTTTACTTTCTAAAGTTGAACCTAAAACAATGAGTGAACCATGCAAAGATGAACATTGGATGAAGGCAATGGAAGAAGAACTTATGCAGATAGAGAAGAATCATACTTGGGAATTGGTCCCTAGACCAGCAAACAAAAACATAATTGGAACTAAGTGGGTGTTCAGGAACAAGCTGAATGAAAATGAAGAAGTAGTAAGAAATAAGACAAGACTTGTGTGTAAGGGTTACTCACAAGTGGAAGGTATAGACTTTGAGGAGACTTTTGCTCCTATGGCTAGGATGGAAGCTATCCGAATATTTTTGGCAGTGGTAGCACATAAAGACTTTAAGGTTTATCAAATGGATGTGAAGTCTGCTTTTCTAAATGGAGAATTGGAAGAAGAGGTTTACATGGAACAATCAGAAGGATTTAAGTTGTCAGATCAATCTGATATGGTATGTAAGTTGAAGAAGGCACTATATGGATTGGAGAAATCTTTCAAAGCTTGGTATACAAGATTGGACATAAATTTATTACAAGAAGGATTCAACAAAGGCACCACAAATAGTAATCTTTACTTTAAAATTGAGGAAGACAAAATCTTGATAGTAGTATATGTGGATGATATTATCTTTGGTGGAAATGAGGCTATGTGTGTTGGCATTTCAATTCGCACCTCTAGAATGTGGATTAGAAACATACAACTATGCATAGTTGCACTGCTCTTCAAATTAGGAGGGGAAGCTCCGTCTTTCCTGATGATGCTTAAAAAGAAAGAATACTAAACTATTGCCAATCTTTTTGTTCTCAACTAAGAGCACAAGGTTATAAAACTCTTTGCGTCGCAGCTGATGTTTTCTCTTTTTAGAACTTCAACTACAACTAAGCCTAAACTAATGATGCTTCTGACAACTCAAGTAAACTCAGAGCTTGAGAATCAGAAGTAAACAAGGAATGATTTGATAACATAGATGCCTAAATAAACTCACTTCCAATGCACCCCTGAAGACTCATTGTACTTTTAGATGTAAGCTGAAATAAAGATTATATAAGCAAACACATAAAACAAAATATGAGATAGTAGATCAGAGCAAAGTAGGCATAAGATTTCCTTCCTCAAATTTCTAACAACAATTAAACTTCTGGGACAATAGATTTGTGGCAATAATAGGCTTATAGTTTAGCGATCAAACAATATTACACTTGATACATGTTACACATAAACTGAACACTGATTTGCAGCAAAAGGTAGGCATGCAAACTTGCTCTTACACAAAGTGAATAGACACTGAATAACAAAGTGTTGTTACCCAAACCAAATTTTTTGCTTCATTAAGGCATTTTGCTTAAAAGAGTCTAAACCTTGTTATATGATGTCAAAATATTGTTTTTGGGCTAGTCAAATATGGACTTTGGTCAGTGTCATGTTAGTCATTAGCAGTAGTTGAGTAGTACTTGGAGCTCAAAACCTGAACCTCAGACTCAGAATGAGGCATATCATGATGAAGAAGCATTTCACGACAGGTTTATACCCTTGCATGGTCATTTTAGTGGCCAGAAGGGTGATTTCAGAGATCAAATTGATGAAGATTTTCAGCAAAATGTAAATATGCGCCCTTGTAGCCCAAGGGCGCCCTTCTTTTTGAGGGCCCATATGTTATTTTTTCTTGCAGATGTAGTCAATATCTTCAGAATTAGTCTGGCTATCCGACGAGCTATCTGACGAAGTCATCCGAATTGTAGAACTCCAGTTGCTGAGGTTAGAAGTTGAGGGTACCTGAATTTGCATGTTACAGAAAATGGTTAGTTTTCAACTTTTGAGTGCCTGTAGCCTAGGGGTGCACCTGAATAGGGCCCATCAGATGATGGTATTTGTTGACGAGGTCTTCCTGAGATCTGTGCTAATCTAGTCTAGCTTCACAGTACATTAGTTAGCCTGTTAATCTGACATTTCGAGTGAAAGTGGCATAGATCCTACCAGGCATGTAAATTAGAGGGTGGAGAAACATGAAATATACACTATAGCCTCTGTAGGCCAGGGGCGCCCAGCCTTTTGGCCTATCAAATGGAGTTTTTAGCTTTCGTAGTCTTCATGGGACTTGTTAGGAATTACTCCAACTATCCAACGAGCCCAACCGTCAGCCTTTGAGATTTGGCAAACGATCGTATGTGCGAGGTCTTTGGAGAATATTGAAAAACGAAGACGTTCAGAAAATGGCTAAGTATGGAGCGTATATTTTAATTTGAAAAGGCTATCGTCGCTTTGAGGTCTTAGAAGCAGTTTTCTCTCTTCGTCACCTCTAGAGACATCTCTTGTAAGTTGCTCTAGCTACGCAATGAGACAAACTATGCGCAGATCAGAGCACCCTAGCTCTTGATATCAAAGGTCAAAGTAGGGAATCTGGTTGAAAGTCATACTTTTGACAAAATGGTGTTTGAGCCTTCATAGGCCAGGGGCAATTTTCCTTTTGAGGTTCTTAATGCAGTCCTTTTATGCCTTCCATGCAGTTGTTGGATGCAAAATGCTTCCAGTCACGTAGTAATCTCACCATCCAGTCAGTAGGGTTCACCGTTCATCATCAATAGCCGTTTGAAGCGTCATATGGTAGAATGGAGAAATGGCCAAATCTGGTGTCATAAAATCAATTTAATCAAAGGCGCCTAATTCTTTGAGATGTTAAACGTTGGTTTTAGCAGTGATGACTCCTAGTAGACATTTGATCCTTGTTCTATAGGCTTCACGATGGATATCCTAGCATGATCACAGCCTCACCCAGTCAGTCGGAAATCAATGCTGAATATGGTTAGTTGTAACTTTGCAGTCAACTACAAAGTAGGGAGTTAGTAAAAAATGTCATATCTTGAGCAAATGGACGCCTTTGAGGTCAAATGAGGATTTTTTGAAATCAAAGAAGTCTGCCAAACGAGTCCAAGTGCTTTACATGGTTTGTCAATTGAATAAAATAATATTAAATATTTATTTTGCATGTCAAAGCATTAAATGGTGATTTTCTCAAATTGGCGCCTCTTTATGCTGAGATTTAAAAAATGCATGTAATTGCAAAGTGAATATTATATTATTATTTTTTAATCCAGACTCTAAGTAAGTCTCAGTTCAAATTGGAGGGGTCCAATAAAAAACATTCTATTTCAGTCGAAGGTTTTAAATCTTGCAGTCATCATTATGGTGCGATTTTTATTCTATTTATTCATGGCGCCAACCATTTAATCACTTGTCCAACTCAAAGAAATTCATATTTCTTCAAGGAAAAGGCGATTTTCTCCAGAGATTGGGCGATTTCATCAGCTTTCAGTGGTGATTTCATCAAAAAATTCCTTTTGCAAGTGCAGGTTCATAGTTCATTAGCGAATATGAGAAACAAGTGGCGATTTTGACAAAGACACACTCAAAAAATGTCTTTTCTCTTAGATTCTCCAAATTCTCTCAGATTTCAATTCACATGTCCCAAAAATAGGCAAATTTTGGAAAATTAAATCATCTAGATCGATTCTACATAGCTTCCTCGAGTTAAATTCATGTGCTTGAATTTTCAAAATTTTTTAACTCTAGAGCATCAATTCTCAAGTTTCTAATTTTCTCAGCTGAAAATTCCTTGCATGGTTGAGTAGAAGTCAGATTTTTCACATTTCTGACGTTCTGGGTTGTCTTAGAATCATTTTCTAGACAAAACCCACATCTTAGATTTTTCACCGAAAATAACCCTTCGATAGGCTATTTTTAGCCTCAACAGGTTATTTTTAGCTTTCTAAAAATCTTGTCAAAACATAGCCCTGTTCACAGTCGACAGGCGAGTTTTTCAAAATGCAATACACTCAACTCAAATACAAGACCAAATCAGTCCTAACTCACGACTTCATCGGGACAGTTGAAATGAATCTCCATAAGGTGCTGCCAAAGGCAGTCTTAGATCTAGTCAAGATCAGAGATTCGATTATTTAGAATATTTAGCAGTCTGGGTTACTTGAGGCCGCTTCCATACTTCATTCCGTCAATCGTTGGAGTTCGATGTTCCTGTACCGCTACTACAACTCGCTAATTTCTGCGGATGATAGTGTCAGTAGATGGACGAGTCATTTGCAGTCTCAAACCTCTGGACGTTGAAAGAAGTTTTGGTATCCCTCAACGCCCGAGCAGTCTGGTTATTTCTATGGAGCAGTATGCACATGCATTCAATGTTGATATAGACAAGTGCCAAAGCAAGATGACAGAGCGATGGTTGAAGCAAACAAGGAACAAATTTCCAAACAACGTGGGTCGCGATGAGTACAAGGATGAGTACTCGATTCTAATCACACTCTTGAATCGTGTCTCAGGTCATGCACATGCAAACATTTTCTAGCCTTGGATGTATTACATCATTGGTCGCATCATAGCTGGGCAGGAGCATTATGACTGGGCATCCTTCATCAGTGATGTTCTTCACAAGAAAATCACTGGTTTCCTAGTTGCCAACGAGTTTCACATGTGTTCTTACCTTGTGTACTTGGTTGCTTACCAGGGCCAGTTTAGAGGGTTAAACACGGTTGGCATGCTTAGTGTTCAGAAAGTCTATCACTATTACGATCAAGTTGAGTTCACTAATGATGAACATCACTTCAAGCGTGTTCAAGAGGCTTTCTTGGTTTATACAGTGAGAAACTTGGACCGGGAGTTGCACATCCGTATCTCGGCGGTTGCCAGAGTAGCGATGGATGGTTGGGTGGATTGGTTTATTTAGTTCCCGACATACACCTACATCCGAGTATTGGATTTACAAGAAATCCAACCATGATTCCATGCTATCCTTCAGATAGAACAGTTTTCATGGAGTTCCTGAGGCAGTTACATGATGTTCATCGTCATTTGCACCGCAAGCATAAACAGGTTGCCAACTGTCCCATGTAGTTCAGAATATATTGGTGCAGAATGACAGTTGATGCCAAAGTTGTAGGACATGAGCTAGAGAAGTATCGTCTCAAGTATCTTATTGATATACATGCCTATGATCCTTGGGGTCATTACATAACATGCCTCAGTGGTCACCCATTCCATAAGCCTACCATGGAGGACTATTGGGAAAATTGCAAGGACGACTTCAAGGTGCGTAGACATAGCTATGGCCGCTTCTCTCTCTCTCATAGATTTTTGTTTTCTTACATGATGTGGGAGGTTTATTAGATGATGAGGGAGAACTCCTGAAGTAGAGAATGTTGATATTAGCCGCCGCCAGCTGATTGGTATGCCAAGGAGTACGCTACTAAAAGAGGCCGGCAGAGTTATTCTAACAATATACTTTACCTCCTCGGTCAACAAGAAGACTGTGAGGGTAAATGTGCCTGCAGTAGAGTCGCCGCAGTGGGATCCTTTTCGGGCTTACCTTCCTTTTGTCAAAACTCCAAACAAGAAGAGTAATCCTCCTAAGAAAAGTCAAGTGCCAAACAACTAAAAGGCAAGGCGCTTTGTCATTGGATACATAATGGCTTCATCGTAGAGCCAATTCAGAGGTCACCACAAATACAATGCCCGGAGGTCCAACTCGAGTTCCTACACTCAGGCTCAGAAGGGCCACTAGTCCCGATTCACATTGAATTCGGACTTAGACTTCCTTATCTTGCAGCACCTCTACATTATTCACTCTACTATCTCCTGCTAAGTAGTACAAACTTCTAATGGCATTAGTCGAGACCGTACTTTGGATTGAATCCTCATTTGTGAAGGAAGAGGAGGTAGCCATCCTATGTCCTGGATCATTCGTGACTTCATCGCGTTTCACCGTGATGCTACCAGACAAGAGGATCAAGAACATGGTCCATGTGAGTTCACCGTATGGAGATTGTCATCGAGATCGCCATACTCCGTGAGGTTGGATGAGCTGGAATCTCGTGACTTCAAGGTTATCACAGTCAACCTTGGTCATAGCACACGCCAGACTCAAGTTGACCTCCTAGAGGTTGCTACAAACAGTGTCAGGGATAGAATGTTGAAGGACGGAGAAGACAAGGCAGCCCTCAAGGCTGAAATCAAACAGCTTCGTCAATACATTTCTAGCCTTGTACACAAGTCAGATGCACAGCACCATTACCCCAATGCTTGAGCCACTAGCAGAACAGGGTCAACTTGATCACTTAGTTACATACGACAAGCGCTTGGAGGAATGGGAGGAGGAGTTCGTTGCTAGAGGCCGTTCTATGCTTACAGAGCTATATCAGTTGCGGTACAATGCACAAGAGCTCTGTCTGTGTCTCCAAAATGAGGAGCGAGACATGGCGATTAATAGACCCCGGGACGAGATTATGATTACTCACCTGAGTGTGGCATATGAATCATTCACAGATGCAAAAGATAAAGAAGCTATCTAATCTTGGAAAACACAGTTGGTTTTCAAGGCAAAGATAGAGGAGGCTATGGCATTAAAGTTGGCTGAGAGTAGAGAGCACATCACTAGTGCACTCTGGTCGGTGAGAACTTTAGTATCTTGCTTACCATGTCGGTATTAGATTGAGGGCGGTGCATATGTTGAGCTTACTGATGTACAGTTAGAGCTCTAGGCACTCGTTCATAGTATTTTTAATGGGGAGATCGTTGGCTGTAAGATTAATCATCTTATAGTGATGTCAGCGTTGTTTGATGAGGCAACTAGGAGCAGAGGTGAACTTCAGTCCTAGATCACAACTGGTGAGGACATGTTGCATAGACATAGCATACTTCGACAGAGTATCAATGCTCTAGACAATGATATAGTTAGCAATCTCGTTGAGGGATTGATTGCTCGAGATCATGGCCAGTAGACTTCAGTTCCCACCTCTTAGGATAGACATTACACACAGGAGTTAAACTTGGCATTACCTTTTCAAGTTAACTCGCTGTCTCATTTCATGCATGTCTATTCTAGGATTATCTTTATTCACTTGGAGTTGTATTTAGGGGTTTACGTTAACTGATGGTAGTGTTCTTGTTAACTTGCTTTCAATAAGGATGTGCATGCTTGCACATTGTCCATTTTTAGATTAATTGTACCGGTTAATTGATGGTAATTTTCCAATTAACTGTATAGTTTGCTTTATTAGGGTTTAGCAATAAATCTTGCATGCATTGCAAGATTGTAGTTGACTCAAGGTGATTTTAGGGTTCCATACACCTTTTGATGTCTATAAATAAGAGCTTTTGCTCATTTGTACATAACTTTTGCATGAGAGAGAACATACGCTCACTCACCGAATATTGCTCGCTTTGTATCCTCATCATGAGTATTTCATCGCTATGATGAATTGTTATGCCACTTGGGTTTCATGCAATTATGATGGTGAATGCTTGCCTTAGTTAAATATAGTGGCTAGTTCGATCGTGGATTGTATGCATGTCTCGCCTATGCAATTTACTGTCCTAGTTGGCTATCTTTTGTGTTTTGTGTTCAATAAACTCGTTCAGAGTGAGCTGATAGTTGCGCCACCTTGCCTTCAAGTTGAGAATATGTACTTGGTTATCGTGTGATGTGTGTATTCAATAAACCTATTCAGATTGAGTTGATAGTTGTGCCACCTTGCCTTCAAGTTGAGAATCTGTACTTGGTTTATTGTGTGATGTGTGTGAATAATAAGCCTATTCAGACAAGCAGATAGTCGCGTCACCTTTCCTTCACGTTGTGAGCCTGTACTCGGTTTATCATCTGATAATCATTCTCGCTCCATTTCCTCATGCTCTGTATTCTTGAGGGAATTGGATAGTATAAGCTTTAGTTTTGTGTATTGTAGTTAAGTCTTGCGAAACTAGAAAATACTTAGCTGCAACATATAGAGTTTTTCTTAAACCTTGTGCCTCTTACAACTGAGACAAAAAGACAGGATATAGTTTAGTTTACTTTTCAAGCATTTTTGTCTGCACAACGAGGGAGCTTCCCCTCCTAATTTGAAGAGCACTCATCACATAGTGTGCATAGCTGTCCATACCAACTTGCACTCCCAAGGTGTTAGTTGTTACGCCAACACAAAGTTGCGGAAAAAGTAGGCTCAACAATTTGTTATCAGAATAATGGTTAAGAAAATAATGGGAAAGACTTCCCTTATTTATACACAAGCAAGGAGTAGGGAACCCTAAAATCTCCTTGCTTTTACAACTAGACTTGCCAACTCACAAGCTTTATTTCTAAAACTAACACAAGACAACTAGCTAACAACCTACTAAAACAAAAAGTAGGGAAAGTTCCAACTATTATAATTTGATTTTTTTTTTAATTTCACAAAGAATAGATAAGCATGAATGAGAATAGCAAGTTTAACTTGGAAAAGGCATCAAGTTAATTGCTTCTTTTTGAGTTCTATTCTTAGAAAGCATCACTGCCCCAAAAGATGATTCACTCTTCGCCAAAAAGATGATTTGTTTCCTAATTTCAATTGGAGAATACTACATGTTTGAAAACTCAAAATTTGACTGTAAACATGCCTATGTTTGGAAATATTTTGCACAAACTATTGAAAATAAGTTGTTGATTTTTCTCCAAAAAGCAAATTCTTGAAAAAAAAGCTGAGATTTGGGTTTTGTAGAGAACCGTGTTTTGAAGAAACCCAGTTGATTAGATTTTGAAAAATCTGAGGACTTCCTGAAAAACATCAAAAAAACAAATTTTTGGAAGTACAAAATTTCCCAATCTTCA
The DNA here is from genome assembly GCA_007258455.2 of Sequoia sempervirens. Taxonomy (NCBI): domain Eukaryota; kingdom Viridiplantae; phylum Streptophyta; class Pinopsida; order Cupressales; family Cupressaceae; genus Sequoia; species Sequoia sempervirens. The sequence continues at coordinate 43,886 of VDFB02364459.1, forward strand.
AGAGGAGACAAAAGTAGATGGACCCAGATCGATGAAAACTGAAAAAGATGACCACTTGTTTATGAAATGTGATGCCCTAGAAGAATGGACCATGAAAAAGTGTGCTTCTATGCTTGCCAATCTTGAATCCATGAAGAAAACTGAAAAAACACTCTGTTTGAGCCTTCAAATCTTGATGAGAAGAAAATTCTTTCTTCCTCTAGATGCCAACCTGCAAAATATGAAGAATAAATGCCAAAAGCTTTCTTAAATGGGGTTCGAGGATGAAAAGGCGCCTTATTCCCCATGCTTTAAAACTTTGAAGCCAATTCAGAATTAGAAATGTTGAATGTAGACACCTTTTGAATGATGAATGATAAAAACTGAAAAAATTCTAAGGCATTGAACCTTGGGCGCCCCTAGCTAGCCGAGGTGCCTTTCATCACCAAAGTTAGAAAATTTTCAAGTTTTTCAAATTTTCCTTGATAAAATGCCTCCGTATGATCTTCGATTCCGGATGTCTGATGAATCCCGTGAACTAGCTAATGGATTCACTATGAAGCGTAATCAAATTTGAGTAGAATGTCTTGGAGGTTGCAAACCCTAGAAACACCTTTTGAGATCTCAAAATCTTGGGCACCCCTGACTAGCTGGGGTGCCCATGATTGCTAGAGTTAACCATTTTTTCATGATTTTCAATATTTTTCTTTCCCCATTCTGTGTGAAGCTAACAACCCTTGTTTGATTTTCATTTTCGGGTAGCTGGTAAATAACAAAGTCTAGAAGTCAACAAATTTGGCACGCTAATCATATCTGGACTAAACGGTACCATCTGCCAACCTTCATCACTGCATCTGATGATCTTTTAAAAGCCGAAACGAGGCTGATGAAGTTTTGAATGTTTTCTAGAAAATGCAGAAAAAATTCTATGGCATGGAAAGTTGGGTGCTCCTCTTGGCTAGGGGTGCCTAGATTCTCTAGACTTAGCCAAAAATTTGATATTTTCATCTTTCTTTTGACCTTCTTCATTTTGTGTATGTTTCTGCCTTCATTTGATCTACAATTCTGGCAGTTCAACAGATCCTGTGAACTAGCTGATAGATTCGTTGGATAACATGAATAATTTTTAGAATAACCCCCAAAATTGCAAACCCTAACAATTTATTTTGATGCTCTTAAATGCTAGGCGCCCCTGGATGACTGGGACGCTTTTCTTCACCAGAGTTTAGCCAAAATTTTGAGTTTTCTTCAACTTCCTTGGCCTTTCTCTTTGCTCTGCGTTTTCCAACTGCTTTCACCGTTGTCATGCATTGAATTAAGGCCCCTGATCTCTCTAGACTTAGTTTTATTTTCACAATTTTCAATATTTTCATATTCTCCTCCTTCGTTGACCATTCCTCGAGCATCTTTCACCGTTTCTTGCCAACTGAGTAGTATTTAGACCTTGATTCTGACATCACAGCTTGACCATCCTCCATTGATGACCTCGAGCTCCTATTTTAGCTTTCCTAAAAGCAAAAATAAACCTACTAGAGAAAAATCATTTTTTGACGCATTTCCGACCGGATCAGGCTCGATCGAAAAGTATTTCCAACCAATCAAAATCAATTTGAACCTTTGGAACAAAAATTCTATTTTAGAAAGTTCTCATTAGTATCAATTTGAGAAAAAAACTCAGAAAACTCCCAACACAAGTATTATTTTAGAACTTAAAATGAAATTTCAATTTTAGTAGAAATTTTGATTCTTGATGACAATTTTACAAGACTTTTACTCTTTTCTCAAAATTCCTTTAATTAATCAAAAATTTAATCTTGGGTACAATAATGTGTGTTAGAAGTTTGTAGAGAGATGTATAAAGAGTTTGAAATGTCAATGTTTGGGGAGATTAATTTCTTCCTTCGGTTACAAATCAATCAAATAGATAAAGGGATTTTCATTTCATAGTCAAAGTATGCCAAAGAGATGTTGAAGAAGTTTGGAATGGAAGACTCCAAACTAGTATGCACTCCTATGGTGATCAAGTACAACCAAGCAAAGATGATACCACCTAAGGATAAGAGCAAGCATCTATGATTGGTGACTCAGATTGACTACTACTGTGACTAGATATTATGCATGCAATTTTCTCAGGAAGCTAGATTTCAAGAAAACTCCAAAGAAACACATGCTGCGCAACAATAAAGAGGATATTCAGATGCTTAAAAGGCACTCCGGATTATGGCTTGTGGTATCTTAAGTATATTGATTTCACATTAAGTGCTTATGTAGATGCAGATTGGCTGGTTGCGTTTATGACAAGAAAAGTACAAGTGGTGGTGCATTCTTCTTGGATGTGATTGGTGTCATGGTTGAGTAAGAAACACCATTCACTTTTATCCACTACGAGGGTCGAAAGTATATTGTAGCAATATCATGTCAGACAATGTGTTTTGTGGATGAGACAAACACAGGCTGATATCAAAGTTACATGACTTCCAGCCTATATCTATCTTTTTTGTGATATTACAATGTGAATCAACATTTCAAAGAATCTAGTGATGCATTCAAAGACAAAACATATATCTATCAGGTATCAATTTTTGAGAGAAAAGGTTATGGAGAATGAAGTGAAGCTTGAGTATGTACCTACAAAGGATCTAATTGCTGATATGTTTACTAAGGCTCTTCCTAAAGATACTTTTGAGTATCGTCGAGAGAAGTTGGGGGTTATTGCCTCTCATTTCTTGAACTAGATGCATCAGTCTAGTGGATCTATCTCTTTTTTGGACTGATGTTGGTGGCTACCTCTTAGAAGGAGTAGGTAGTATCATGTGTTGTCATTGAGTTGCTGTACTCCTAAGGGGGAGTATTCAAAGCATGTATTTTTGTTTAGTGTCAAAGGGGGAGAACAATGGAAAACATTTATCCTTTGCCATTGATGTCAAAGGAGGAGAAAGTATCATGTGAAAAAGTGTAAGGTATCAAAGGGAGAAAGTTGTGTATGTTGTCTAATCATTATTTTCAAAGGGAGAGAGACTCCTGTACAAAGGGGAGAGAGTTCAGGAATGTTGTGTAGGCTATCTAATCCAAAAAAAGAAAGAAAGAAGGAAAGAAAGTGTGTTCAGAGTAGTTGTGTTGTCTTTGGTGGCTTTTGACATCTTGTGTTTCCATCAATGACAAAGGGGGAGATTTTTGCAAGTATGAAGGTGTTGTCATTAATGTCAATAGGAAGTCTATTGACTAGTGTTGTCATTGATGTCAACTATGGGTTGAAGATGTCAAAGATATTGAGAAAATTGTGAAAAAGAGGAAAAAAAGTTGTGCATACATGTAGTTGAGACCTTGAGGAAGTGTTGTGAGTACATGTAGCTATCTTTTTTTGCAGAGTCTGAAGATGAGTTGGAATGAAGTAGTGAGCTGAGATGATGTCTCTAGTACTTGGTTTCCAAGTGCTTTTGAAAAAAATTGATAAATAGAGTAACTGTGTTGTGCAAGTGTTCATAATGTGCTCCGGTATTGTGCTCTACATTTCTTCTGTTTTGATGCTATGCCTATGCAGATCTTACAAGTTATTCAAGGTTGTTAGATGTTGCTATATTCAGAATTTGGGTTTTTTGATCGCTGTACAGTGCGAGATATTTTCACCAGTGTGTGAAACAATTGTTTTGTGATGTTTTTTGTGGCCCGGGAGAAATGTATTTGCTCCACGCTTCTTCACTATCTGGCTTCAGGTTGTGCGGATTTGGGAAGTTTATAATTCTTGTATCTTTCTATGTTCAATTTCTTACTTGATTTGGTGCAGTACAAAGTGAGTTTCATTTATCAATATGCAAATAAGGGTTACCAGTTGTTTTGAGTTGAAGTGTTTGTATGATGTGAGATTAGATGAAGTGTTTGCTGAATCTTAAGTAGTTCATGGATTATTCTGGATGGTAATCAAGTGAATTGTGTTTTCCGAAAGTTTCAAATTGATTTGAGGAAGCATGTACTTAATGTTTATGGTGTTTTGCATGGGTATTGGCCGACCTTGTGTCTAACACTACATGCGAGGCTTGTAGAAGCGTGTTGAGTTGTGTTGGGATCTATTTGGTCCTAATTAAAGGGTTATGTTTAAGGTCTCCTTTCGTTCCTATCCAACCCGGGAATGTTTAGGTGCTAACCTATTTTGAATTTGTATGTATAATGACTAGTGGCCAACATTGGAGAAGGTTTTTGAGGTTGAGATTGATATAAATATGTATGGTGTAGTTGTGAGTATGAGAGATGAAAGAAGAAAGAAGCAAGAAAGATAGATTGATGAGAGTGATGTGTGATGCAAATTTGGGAAAAGTAGTGCGAGTTTCAATGTTAGGGTTCTTGAAGGCATCCAAAATTATTCATGCAAGAGTGAAAAAGTGTGTGAGCAATTGTGGTGGATTCCTTGTTGCATTGAGAAGCATCCTATGTGTAACATTCTTCTTCTATCTTGTATTTTTTTGTGGTAGTGAGCCCTGGCTGTGAGCCCTTTTGGATAGTGTGTCCTATTTTGATAGTGAGCCCCTTTTGTATCAATTTTTCTATTACTTATATTGTGAGCTAATCATCATCGTGGTTTTTCCCTCATTGGGTTTTCCATGTAAATATGGTGTTGTCTTGTGTATGGTGTTGTGATTTCAGTTTTTGCTATCTACATTTCATGTTTAATCATACTAACAGAATAACGACTTAATGAATGCTTGTGGATTTGATTACTATTGAGGGTTTTGAAAGTTTAATTTGCTACAACTGATTCACCCCCCTCTTAGTTGTCTTGTTTATTTCAACAATGTATGACTCCAAAAAATAAATTTAAGTTAACTTAAAAGAACTTGTTCAATGTTTGATTTTTATTGCCCAACTAGGAGGAAATGAATGGAATGACATCCATAATCATATCTCCACTATGTCTTCATCAATCAACTAAAATAAAGAATTTTTGGCATCTCATGAACATGTATGGTTAGTAATGGAAAACTAAAAAATCTTCAAAAATATTACAACCAACATCTAGGAAACATTTCCAAGTTTTGAAGGTGTTATTCTTCATGGAGGTTTTTGTTTCCAATAAGTTCTAAAATCCAACTACAAAACCTCCTTCCCAAAATTCAATACAACATGGACAAAAAGAAAGCCTAATATTGCTTTTTCCTTCTTTCTAGACATAATTGTCCACCACCTTTCTTGAAAACCACTTAAAAACTTTAAATTTAATTCTTTTAAAAATTAAACTTTATTTCACCCAAAAGTGACTTTTAATTTAATTTAACTTTTCTTCCATAATTTTATTCACTTTGCACACATTTTAAATAATTAATTTGGGTTGCCCTTTAATTTAATCTTTTTTTGACAATTAAAAATTAATTATTTAATTAACTAATATTCCCCGCACAACCAACTAAAAATTTAGAAAATACAAAATCTGATAAGAAGTGGCATAGGGAGGGCTAGAATACACATGCACAACATAGATGTCAAACAACTTCTCTATGATTACTAGAAAGCCACAACACAATACGATACTGACATAATAAAAAATGGGGACATTATAGTCTACCCTTCCCAAAGATTGTTTGTCCTCAAGCAATGTCAACACACCCACGAAAACATCTGATTGAATCAAACTCGAAAAAAGCCCACCAAACTGTCGCTGCACCACTTTGATAAAAATTGTCAACTCATTATGCCTAATTGGTGCTCGCCTTCCTTGTGACCCCCAAAAGTCATAATCTTCTAACCCTAAACTGCAATCTTTACAAAGACTGAAATCTACAAAATGAAAATTCTCTTGCTAAGGCATCTTAGTAAAGTCCACATCATCAGTCCTACTACAAGAAAAATAATTTGGTCGATAAGAGAACACGGTCCATCACACCAATCATCATGGAATCCAAAAAATGATGCAAATTAGTCCTTAAAGAAAAAGTTCCATAATCATCAAGATCCAGGAACATATCCAATGTTGTAGCTTCAACATCAGAAAAATATGGAAACTCTTCATCACTTTCTGAAAACTTATTCTCTCGATTCTCTAGAAATTGGATAGCTGCAACTTCTTCATGACTCATCACTTGAAAATCATTTAATCCATTATCAATAGGAATAAGGGATGCTGCTTGAGAGACTTGCATTATATTACTGTGAGTGGTTGGTGTCCCTTCAAAACTGACTTCCTCACAAACTATAGTTGGTGCAAGGAATTCTAAATTCTCCATGCTAACCTATTGATAATTAGAAGTGTTGATGGTGTTTTCTGCACAACAACAACTCAAACATAATACAAGTATCCTATCTCTCTTGAAAGGTAAATCTTTATCAACAAGCGTCAAGAGATAACCCCAAGGTCTCTAATGTTAGGTCTTGACAATGCAAAAACAACTTAGTGATAAATGTGAAAATGTTGGTAATCACAGGGACCTTACAAAAAAAAAGCTGGAAGCTTCAAATTTATCAGATCTTGCAATATAGTGATGATTTTGATCATAAAACCTAACTCATATTTGAAATAAATAACAAAAGATAAGGGTTTGAAGATATTTTAAAACTAAACTAATTCCTAAGACCAACAATGCAAATGATTAAACACTCAAAGTGGACCAATCCTTCAAAACCAATTCCTACTAAACTTAGAATAAACCTGCAATCTCACAGAAACAATGCAATCTTCTAAGGAATTAAAGATTTTTAGATCACGAAGCATTCACCCAAATCAACCTTATTTAACAATTGAAATTAATAAAAACCCACAATTGAACTTAGCACACTAATTTAAGGTCCAAACTAACTTTACACAACAACTTACAATCAACAAGCTGCTAAAAGTATGGACCAATGATTGCTCAAACACTTCAAATGTTAAACCATCAACACCATTGCATCACATCTAAATCTAAAATCTAACATGTAACTAATAATTTCAAAGCAATCTTAAAGATTTGGAATAACAAGAACCATGCAAAGTGAAGCACCACAAGAAAGAGCACCAAAGAACAATGTCTTTACTTATATTGAATCACCCAAGTTTGCAACAATTCATGTATTCTCAGTGTAACAACACTTGCTCTCAGAAAATGCTAACTCTTAACTCAACTACATCTCTAGCAACTATGTCTTAACTAATCCTAACCCTTACAAATGAGGCTTGAGCCTTAATTTATAGAGAATTTTCACTAGGTCGGCCCAATTTTAGGGTTTATATCAATAGGCCGGTTAGGAAAGTTAGCCTAGGAAGTTTTGAATAAAAATAAAATTTGCATTTAATATTTGAAACTTCATCTAGGTTGGCCTAGGTCCTTCCAAAATATTTCTTTGCTTGCACAAAAATCGAGGTCGCCCTCCAACTGTACTATCACATGATTGGCACAAAATTCTAGGAGGCCACCTGTTGATTATTTTCTCCCTCCTTGTTAGCTTCTAATTTATTGGAAAATTCTTTGGCCTTCTCCAATATTTTTTTCATATCCTCTGGATCTAGAACTAGAATAATTTTAATTCTTGTTTTATGATTTTGAAATTCCTCCAAATATTGGGGCATTACCTTATTCCATTCAATCTGTAACTCATGATATTTGTCCAGTTTTGAAATACAGATTGCTACATCCTCCAAAAATTCCTTTGTAATTGGACCACTATTAGAAGGAGCATATATCTCATGCCACCATCCCTACAATCTACCAATGTTCATATTCTTCTAGCCAAACTTTTTCCCTCCAGTCATTATCTTTAGAAAATTAATGCAACTACTATATATTTCTTTCATTTTTCCTTGCAGTTTCCTTATTTTCTTCAAGGCCTTTGTGAGGAGCTCCTTCCTATAGTTCCAAACTTCAATTCACTCCTTTACCTTTCCAATTTCATCATGGGAAAAGATATCAGCTTGTCCAATTCACCCCTAGGTATCTGCAGAATCTTCTTCAACTCATCAACAATTGACTCATCAATCTTGTTACAATATGTAGCAAATTGTGAAGTATGCTCAAGAAAATTAGAAGCATTGGTATAAATCTTAATAATTTTCTCAATTGCTTCATCCCCTCTGCTACTGACATCTTGAAGCCAGTTACGAGTGCTGTGAATAGAGGATTTTAATCTTTCAATTTCTGAAACTGCCTCCTTAGGTAGCAATCCATCTGGATTAGTTCCTTCACTCCCAACAATTTGCAGAGGCTTCATCAGATGCTATACATATTTATAAACATCATTTAATTGCTTTTTTAGCTTTTCCTTCTCCTCTATCTCCTTATATAGCCTTCTGAGAATGGCCTGGGAGGATTCTTGAAATTATTCTTTTTCTTGTTCCTTAGTAGGTGGCTCTAAATTGATAGTTTTCACCTTATAGTTAGATGGCCTAACTTCATCTTTGAACTTGTCACCTGCAGGAACTGCCACATGTATAACCCTGTTATTGAATTCATCTCTTGGCATCTTAGAGACAGTCCTAGCTCTCTTTCTTTGCTTCGGCTGCCCCTATTGTTCAAGCAACTTGTCCTAGCTTGGGGCTTCTTCTTGTACAATTATTGGCTTCTTGTTGAGCTATTTCTCTAACCATTCAGGAGCTATAGATTGCCCAATTGCTATCTCCTTAGTGGGACTATCAACCACATTTCTTCAACATTTCTTTCCATTTTTGGTTGATTTTCTTGCTCTTCCCTGTCTTGATGAGGACTATTAGCAACTTCCTCCCTGTTCTCCCCTGCCTCAAGGTGATCCTCTGGCTCATCAATTGTTACCTTTTTCGGGGACTTAGATGCTTTTCCCTAAACTATTTCAGACTCTATGTTCTTACTTTCTGCTCTGGAGGTGGATTGTTTCATTTCTTGTACAAATTTCCTCCATTCTCCACTTTGAGGAGTAGAAATATCATCATCATCATCTTCATTTGGCTATTCAGGATCATTGGATATGTTCCCTTTGTGAATTGCTTCCTCAAAAACTTGCACATTTTGATGGGGAGAAGGAATGGCAGATTTTTTTCCTATAGCTGCTCTCTTCTCCATATCATCGGTAGGTGCCTCTTCATCTTCCACTTCTTTCTCTGCAGCCTTCACGCCCTCTACTGGAGAGACGTTATGCCTAGGAGGATTCCTTCTAACATACACATCGGGCATTTCCCCTGAACTTTCCAAATCAACAACCTTTGTTGTAGAAGGAGCATCTATAGCAACATCTCCTTTCCTTGCCTTAGTAGCCTTCTTCCTTTCTGTTATTATTCTTCTTTTCCTCACTAGTTGTGAGGTTTCACCTTCTTGTACATTAGTGCTAACTTGAGGAGCCTTCTTAATTTTAGGAGATGGCTTCTTTCCTTGCTTTACTTGGTTCTCCTTTTAATACACACTGGTTTATCTGCTTCTTCATGGACCTCTTCCTCATGAGGTGCTACAGTATCATCATCTTTATTAACTTCAATTTCCTACTCAGATTGAGACTCCAAGTTTCCCATTAAGTCATAGGTGAATTTCGTTCCTTTAGTTTCCAGTTCTAACACTTTGTGCTTTACCCACAATCTAGAATACTTTTTCACCGGTTGAGTTACTTGATCCAAATCCATTATTTCTTCCTCAGACCAATTGATTGGAGGGAGAGGCCTATTCCTATATGGTTCAAAATCATGGCGTTGGAGCAGGTTTGGAGTATCATCCTGTACCTAATCAGGCACCTCTACAACTATGTATAATCTAATTGATTTCAAAGGAAACCTTGAGAATCTTCTCCTTATGGCCTCAAATTCATCTCGATAGTTGGCCCAATAATCTTTAATATGGTATTTATGCTAGAAAGTTGTATTGGCCTGCTTCATGGATTTAGCATATGGGTCAAAATTAATCTTGTTGGTGTGAGAATACAACTCAAATTGTTCCGTCTCCTTCTCAAAATTTTGAGCACTTTGAATAGAAGGGAAAGCTCTTAAACTTCCCATTCTTAGTGGAAATTTTGATCCAATCCTTTCTTCTTCACCTCCTACTATAGGATTTCCTCAAAGCCTACCATTTCTCTTGTCAATTCTAGCATTAGAAGTTTGTTGGTTGGATACCTGGGTAGTCTGAGAGGAACAACTAGAGATCCTTGTACCCGGGTGTATGTGAACCTTTTGAATTGGATGAACCATTGGCCATATTTCTTAATCAAATCCATAGCATTAGAAGAAACCCTGATATGAAGAGCATCCTGCAACAATCTTGGAATATACATGAAAAAGGAATCATTAGCTCTTCTGTAGTTGGATGTTTTGTGTTGTAACTGTGGGTACACATCCCATATTCTATCTTGTCCTACAGTTTCTTTGTAGCTGAGACCCTTGTACTTGGTCTTGTGCGCCAACATGTAGACAAGATATGAGGTCATAGTGAACATGCTGGTTTCTTGCACACTCCTAAATTGGGCATCGAGATTGTTGCTTATGATTCTTGCCCAATGATAATGCTTGTTATCCACAATTTGTGTAATGGGATGGAACATCTAAGTCTGAAATATGTGAGATTCTTCCACTCCCATGACTTTGCCCAAAGGAGTTATTATATCATGATACTCTAGCTTGAAATCACTTCTGTGCAGCTGTTTGGGTAGCTTTGAGTAGTGTGCCTTAGGTTTCAACATCCATGCATTGTTCATGATTTCCAAAGCTCTGTTGGGGTCTTCCTCATAAAACTTGATTGCTTCCCCAATGTTGATTTCCTTAATGAGCTTGTGATGAGAGGCAATGTTAAAGACCTTTGCAATGGACTCTTCAATTAGATTATCCATGGCTTTGCCTTGTGGTCCAATTATGATTCTTGTCTTAGAGTCATAGTGCTTTGCACATTTCAAGACCAACTCAAGACATAGTTGTGTTGGAGGGAATCCTGTTGCTTGTGCCAATCCAGTGTGAGTAATGATTGGTGTCAATGGAGTGGGAGTCTTTCCAAACATCCTCTACTGTAAGTCATCATAATCCACATGACCCATATTTTTATCTGCAATCTTGGACAAGGCAGAAGCAATCTTGGTCTTTGGTCAAATGTCCTTGAAGTCATACTTCATCCTTTCCCATCTTCTCCTAACTTCCTCTTGCACTAAAGCTGCCTTTGTCTTGGCGGGCTTCTTGGGGCTCAACTCAACCTGCATCTATTAGAGAAAATCCAAAATTACCCAAATTCAAATAACACATTACACCATGTCATTCATTCAATAAGATTCGTTAATACAAGTTCAATGACATGATTAAGTGAAAATTACCAATATGAGCTCAGAGTAATAATGAAAGAACAGATCATGCTCAAGATTAATGCAAATTCAACCATAAATGCCAAATAACCATCATGTACAAGCTCATTCATCATTTGCTCTTGAAATATGAGACTACCAAAGGAAGGTCAGGTAATTCGAGCAAGCTCGAATTTTCCGGAGTTACCTTGTTACACTTGTTTTGGTTTACAATAATCTTGGAATCTTCGACAGAGAGGTCCTTTGACAAGATTTAGTGCATGCAAGGATTTACTACTTTGAAATCAAATAGATCATTTCCTTAAGGCTCAACTCATCACACACACCGAAGACTTGGAAGTTCAAAGGGTTTGAGTATTTCTCAAGAACTTGGAATCTCCGAGTGAACTGAGACTCGTGTAATTCGAGCTTACTTGAAATTACCAAAAGTGGAGCCGAGTTCAAAATTTCACTAAGTGTCGGGCTCATTTCCTTTTGACCTCAGGGATTTGGATAAACAAAGGATTCAAAAAATACGAGGGGGCTCAGATTTTCTGAGCGGATTAGGGCTCAGAAAATCTGAGCTACCTCAGAATTTCCGAGAGTCTTGCTCGATGCTCAAAACGCTAGGTGTTGAATTTTCAAAATGTTACGAAGGTCGATTATGATCATTTCAACAACAAAGATGACGCAGACTCCTCAAGATAATCCATATGAATTGAGTTACACATAATTCCCTAATGCCCTTTTATTCTATTCATCAAATTCATAGTTCTCATCTAGGGTTTTGAGAAACTAGGGTTTCAAATCAAGTTTCAATATAGGGCAACATCCTTT
>VDFB02364460.1:0-68678 GCA_007258455.2 Sequoia sempervirens
CTCCATTATATCCTCCATAGGCGGCTCAGGGATGTCTAAATCTTCCTAAAGCATAAACTTATATATTGGTAAAAGGTTTTGCATGTGAATCCTTGCATGTGTCCCATAAACCAACTCAAAAGGTGATTTTCTAGTTGAATTCTTCATTGTGTTTCTATCTACCTAGACCAACAACCCCAATTTGGAGTCTTAAGGCTTTTTAATTTTTTCCAGCATTCTTTTAATTATCTTTAGGATACTCTTATTTATTGACTCAACATCCCCATTTTCTTTTGGATGATATGGGAATCCATATGAAATTATTATTCCATACATGTGTCATAGAAATCTTTAAACTCTTCTAATCTAAATCACATACCATTGTATGTGACTATCCTTATAGGTGTTCCAAATATAGTGATTATATTCTCCATCAAAAAATTTATCACAACCTTAATATTGGCTTGTTTTGTAAAGATGTATTCTATCCATTTTGTAAAATAATCAGTTGCCACCAAAATCCATTTATGACCCCAACTAGACATTTTGGGTATTTCTCCAATGAAGTCAATCCCCCATTGATGAAATGGAGCTTTGACTTGCATTGGTCTAAGTGGCAATGCTCCTTGATACTTCATCTTCCCAAAAACTATTAACAATCTTCACACTTTCATACATAAGCAAAAGAGTCATTGAAAACTTTGTAGTATCTGGCTCTTAAGATCCTATGGGCTTTGGTCTTGGCCAAAAAAATATCTTGCACATACTCCCTTAAGATCTTGTGGGAGTGGGTGGGTATGTGCAGGATCATGGTGTGTCAAAAAGTGGCAATATTATGGGTATTTGTAGGGTATGTGGCTGACGACTTTTTTTTCACCCAAAATTAATGAAACGAAAAGGGTTTTTAGAGGAGATTCTCAGCTTTCCAAAAATATAAATTATGATTTAATTTGAATTAAATGATAATTTTTATTTATTTATTACCTACAATAGAATTATGACTAAAGTCCGTCGATATAAGAATTTTGGTTGAAAGACATCATTAACTTTTCAAAGCGATATATTTTTGAATCGAAACATAGGTCACATTCAATGCTTCACATACTATAGGATTAAAAAAAAAAATTCATGAAGTTTTGACCAAGTTAAGTTGGTCCAGACGGATGATTTTATATTTTCTAAAGAGGTTGTGACAAAAAATTCATAATTAATTATTTACTTGGAAAAAAATTACAAAAATATGCATCACACATCTGAACATGGAGTCCTCTACTTATATATAAAATCTTACAAAAAAATATTATCATTTTATTATGGTTAAGTTGGTCGAGACACCTACTTCTATTTTTTCCCTAAAATTTAAATTTTCTTGCATTGAAATTTCAAATTTTCACCAAATAGATTTTATTTATGTTTAAATAAACCTAGTATTTTAGAAACTAAATTCAATTTTCTACAAATTCTATTCTTACATATTTTTGAAATAATATAGATAACTTATTCAAATATTTATGTCAAGTTGCCTAACACTGATTTTTCTAAATTTTTTGCCACTTAAGTGTCTATTTTTTGCATGATGATCCTGCACATACCCGGGTAATTTTCTTTAAGGGAGGAGACATTCAAATTTCAAAAATATACACACAACCTTATGTCTCCTTTCTTCTTTTTGACAAGCACCAAGTTGAAAACCTGAGTAAAATGCCTGATGGGTTTGATGATACCTTGTTCTCTAGTTTTCATAAGTTCTTCATGCATCTTGGGGTCTAGGGTAGGATTTATTGGTCTTTGTTTCTTTCTGAAAGGTTTTACATTAGCCTTTAGTGAAATTTCATGTTGAAATAGATCTTCTCTATATGCCTTAAGGTCATCGTATGACCATGCAAAAACATTCTTGTATTACCTCAACAATGTGATCAACATCTTTCTAATCATAGGGATTATCTTCTTTACAATGTACAACTTTTTTGGTGCCAATTCAGTCTCAAGATTAATCTCTTCAATATCCTCCCTCCTCACTAGTGTTTTCTTCATAATTGCTTGGTTATTCCCATCGAACAGCCTTTATAATGCAACTAATCCTTTAGGGATCTTGTTTGTTTTGAGATGCACTACTTCTTGGCCAAACAAAATTTATTTTCCATCCACTTCTTCAAAAAATGTGTTGAAGTCAATCTCTTGGACCTCATGCTGATCAATACAATGTAAGAACTTGATCAAATTTGTGTCATCATTGAAGCCCTACCAATTGTAAATATTTTCAAGAGCTGCAAGTCTAGTTTTGAGTTCCACCTATGAGATTCCTATCAAGGTAATGTCATCCCTTTTCAAGGCCACATTTTCCAAGAAGTAATCCATTAAGATTTTTGATCTATCCACCCATTCAATGGAGAAGGCATCAAAGAGTTATATAGTATCCCACACTGAATTTTTATATTGCTTCAATCTCTTGTTTTTTGTAGAATACTTTTCCATCACTTGTGAAACAACCAAATCTGAACCCCCAAAAATGGTTAACACTTTGATCCCATGCTTTGTGGCCATGTTTAGACCTAACAACAATGCATCATATTCTGCTATGTTTTTTGTGCATTCAAATGTCAACAAAAAAAGAGTATTTAAATGTTGTGCCATTTGGTGAAATAAAAAAAATTCAGCTCCATTTCCCTCTTTACTACATGATCCATCAAAGTGCATCCATTGTATGCCATGCTCATTTTTAGAGACATCCCTAGCAATTAGATCTGTATTTGGAAATTTAGGGTTTGAATGCTCAACTCTAAAACTTTGAAGGCCCACTTCACAAAACCAATTCATTTGATTAGGGTCAAAGATTTCAATGAGCTATTCTAATCTAGGTTATTTGTACAACTTGACTTACCTTCCATTCATAGGTATTGTGGCATAAGATAAATCTAGCTAGAAATTTCCACCTACTACTATAGTCCATTGCAAAGATAATAACATTCCATAGTAAGGGGGAGTGTCCACCATAGTGATGTATGTTCTATATGTTTCCTCAAGGTATGATGCCAATTTCAATTCTACATCCCATATCACTCTGACTAATGGGACTAATCTATTATTCATGGAATAGCTCTTGTTATAGGTAGTGTTCACCCACAAACCCAATTCCTTCATGATAGCCAAAGGCATGATATTGATCACTGCCCCTGAGTCAATCGTGTAATTTTTTTCAAACTTGTTATTGATCACCAATGTGCTGTAAAATGGATCCACTTGGGAAGGGTTTTTTGTAAGGGTGTCTCCCAAATAGACCTCTAGTATATTTGTAGCTTCCTACTCAATGACATTGATCTCTTTGTTTTGATCTTTTTGTTTATGAGATGTGTTGGAAATAATTTGAGGGTTGTATCTTTGTACTCATCAATTTTCATCAACTCCATCAAGGGTACCATCATCTTCATCTAAGTTAGTGCTAGAGAAATATTAAATGAAGGGGAAATCATCCCTTGTTCAACCTTCTCTATTTTAGTAGCCCTTTTTCCTTTAGTTTGATCTTTGTTATTATTTAGTGTTTTCTTAGATTTAGTGTTTGTAGTCTCCTTTTGAACAATATTATGAGGCCTCTTTGCTTCACCCTTCTTTAGATCAGATGAGACATTCCCCTTATTCTTTTGCTCCTTTATAAACATGCCTCTAGCTATTCCCTATTCTACATTTGTGGTTCTACTTCTTAGGTTATGTTTATGTCCTTTTGATTTACCCAAAAATTTTACTATGATGGCCCTTTTCTTCTCTTCAGTTGGTGTTCTCAACTGAAACTATGGTGTTGCATCATAAGTGTAGGCTACTTCTCTTGTATTTTCTTCTAAGTAAGAGAACACTTCTTGTTCCATATTAACATTTTATTTTTTATTGTTGACATCATATTCATACCCATCCTAAGAGGATGAGTATCCCTCATTGGTTTGATGGGACAACCACCTCAACATGTTCATAGTGTGGGCATCTATATCTTGTTCTCATGACCACTCATCTTCCTAGGAAGTTTGAGCCACTACACAATGTTCTAGGGAATTGAGTCTATGACATGGTGGACACCATGGTGTTGTATCCACTACATGTGCACCATGCTTCTTCAAAGGATCCAATGTATCTTTCTAATTTGGTTTACCCACTATTCGTCCATCCTTCCAAGTGATGTGATAGGGAATGTCATGAAATCTTCGTCTTTCATTCCTATACTAATTTTCTTGTCTATTTTTGTGATTGTTAGGATTTTATGGGATCCTAAGATTAACTCTTTTTCCAATCATGCTAAAAGATTTCCTATTGTTTTAAGTGGTTATGGACACCTTTTATGCTTCATTCAAACTTCTAGGACATCTTTTTCTAAGTTCATATCCTATTTTAGGATAAAAGGCTTTCAAAGAGATGCTTAAACCTATTGAGTTAGCTAATTTAGAACCATGTGGAATCTTGTTATTGATCTTTGAGAATCTATGATTAAATTCAAAAATAGATTCATTCTTATGTTTTTGAATGCCTATTAACTCACGTAAGGAAAATTCAGGAGCACATTGATTCCCGTATTGCTCTAGGAATTGATCTTTGAAGTCTACTTCAGAGGTAATTAAGGCATCTAGTAGAATATTGAACTAGTACCTTGCTTCTTCAATCAAGGACATCATGAATAGCCTCAAAAGGACATCTCCCTGTTCCATGCCTAAGTCTTGAAAAAAAACATTGAAGTTTCTTATGTGTTCTCCTGTAATTGCATTGATCCCTATGAATTTAGGGACGATATTTATCAAGTTGATATTAATGGGGTACAAGTATCCTTTATATTCAGCCAATTCAAATTGTCTACTCATACTTGTAAGGTTCTATGGATAAGGATTTTGATGTGGTGGATTGGGGTAATATTGGAATCCATGTTGAGGTTGATATACATTTTACTAGACATTTTTGTGTGAATATACATTTTGTTGTGGCATATGGTGTTGATTGTGTGGAACATATTGTTGTCCTAGTTGTAGGTAAGACTCTGGGATGTTAGTGGTATTTTGTAATTCTAAATTTTATGGTGGCACATTATGTTGCACATTTTGTTTTGATTTCACAACTGTTAGTTAATAGATTTTTCACTTCAGGTTTATACTTCTTTTCCCACATGAATGACAACTCGAAAAACAATTGAGTCACTTGCAATGGTATGTGCAAGTGCTCTTTTCTTGTTTTACAAGTCACAACTACCTTTGAATGATTCTTAATGAATGAAAATATAGGGTATTCTTTTTACCAAAAAGAAAAAAGGAAGACTAACATCTACCCATAACCATGAAAATAGATGCAAGAGATTGATTTAAATTGTAGTGAATGTGAATAAATAACACAAAGTTCATTTATTTCACACCCAGGAATGAGAAACAAGAAAATAAAAATGAGAAATTAACTCCCTTTCAGTAGATGAATTAATTTGAATTCAAAGTCTCAAAAATAAGAATCTATGTAGCTTGACATAATAGATAAAATGTTGAAGAATAACCACAAAGAAGCATAGTTCATTTGCAATCAAAAGAAAACATTAATAAGCACACAGTCTTAGAAATATCTCCTTTATTTTTCCAATTCCAAAATGTGGGTCCACAGACCCAACAACCTTGTACAATCAAAATGCATTTAAAAGAAAATCACGTTGTTCTCTTCTTCTTTTCCCTTCTTTTCTTTTTTTCAAGTTTCACAAAAGCAAAAATATATACCCAAAAACAAAACTGTTTGTTTCTAGAAAATAATGGTTCATGAAAGAAACTATTATCAAGAAACAACTTTGAAATGGAAACAATTTCATTACCAAACTTACCACTACCACCACCAAAATTAAAAGATTATATGCATGCAAGACCAAAAAAATTAAACTACCTCTAGGATAAGAGCTTTATCCACTTCCAATTGAATTTCCATAAAGAGGTTGTGAAGCTTAGCATACTCTTCTTCTTCTTCCAAAACAAGAATTACCCTATTGTATTTGACATAACTAGTTTTATCCTTCCATGCAATTAAGCGCAGCTCGGAGATTATCTCAATTTGCTCCTATTTAGGCCAATTCAAATTAGGTTGTATGATAGGAAAAGGTTCATCATCCCAAGTCCCATCAATCACAAGAAGCACCATTTTGAAAAATGTTTTGATAAATTGAGCTCAAGAGTACCACCACCTTTCTTTGTGAATAGGCCATTTATTTTAAATGTTCAAAAAATAAAGGCCTTTTATTCAATAATGTGTTGTAGAAAACTAGCCCATTGTCATTTTCATGGTCTTTTAGGAATTTCTTCATGATTATTGGCCCATTTTTCTTTGATTTATTGATGTAATATGACTTGAATATGCACATTTAAGTCCTTAAACCTTAAATTTTGACATCTTGTGAAGGTGTTATGAAGTGTTGTAAAAAAATTCTATACTCTTCTAGCTTCTATTCATTACAATTCACTTAAAAATCACCTTTTCATCACTTATCAAGTCCTATTTTGAAGTGTTGTACAGTCTTGTAACAAGATTTAACACTTTTCTAGGCATAATTTCACTATTTCAACCTTTCTTATACTTTATTTCACCTTGTTATGCCCTTATAAGGCTTAATAAAGTGTATTTTTGAATGTAAACCTGAAAAATAACATTAAATGTGACTTAATTCCCAAAACCCAATTCAAGCCTAAGGTGGGACCTATTCACCATGGGTGGTGAATGAGTCTCTCTTTGCTCTAAATTCAAAATATTTCAAATTCCTTTCAGGTTTTTATTCAAAATTACCTTATCTCAGCCTATGATGAGGTATCATTGGGTTACTAAGGCACAAGAATGTATAAATAAGTTTTTTTTCCCTCATTTTACATCTCCTACAATCTTCTAACTCATTCAAGCATTCAACTAGCATTTGAGCACTTTGCATCCTATAATCAAGCATCTATCAAGCATTCAAGAGCTTCCATTGACATATCTTGAGATTTTCTTCATCAAGGGTTTGGTAAGTTGATATAATTTTCATGTGCTATTTGTTTATCATTCTCCTTCATTTCATTATTTCACTAAGGGTTTGATTACCAAAGTGGGATTTTAACAAGGAAAATCCCTATAACCTAACCCTTAACCATTTTTCCCCTTTTGCATGTGTCCTTGTAGGAATGTGTATGCATATTTGACAAGAATTTAGGTGTTGAAAAGTGGAACAGAATTCAACAAAGTGTTTCAAGTCAACAGCATTCTATTTCAAGCTTGGAGAAGGTATTTTGTCTATTTTCTAGAGAATTGGCATCGATAGCCTGACAAGCAAACAATCTCAAATCTGGTGCTACAAAATTGTCCAATGATTTCTCAGAATTTTGGAGAGGATTGATTCGCCATTAGTGGTGAATGAGTCCCACCTTAAAGCTAGAAATCTAGGTTTTGTTAGATTTTGGATCCTAACACTCATAAACTTGTTCCCAACAGTTTTCATCAGAAGCAGGATTGATTCACCATCAATGGGAATGAGTCCCACTACTGGTTTTCTATGATTTCAGATAGCATTAAGATGATTCTAGATTATCCATTCTCTACCTAGGTATACTCTGAATCAACCTCTTTCTATTCTATTTTGCACTTGTTCATTCATAGTTCATTATTTGCAAACATCATTGTGTTTTCTAAAACTACATAAATCATAGGTTTTTCATACATAATCAATCAATTAGTTCATATAATTGCACTTAGATCATTCCATTTAATCCAAATAACATCATACATGGCAAAATTTGAATGAACCTTGCTAGATCTTTTGGCTCTTCTTTCTCCTTTTAGGTGAAAAACCCTAGAAGTGCTAGAAAGGGACTAAGGTGTCAGAAAAATCTATGGTTCAGGTAAAAATTGTGGCCACCTCAACAAATCCAGTTTGTTACACTCATTATTTAATAGCGATATTAATGCATCATGGGTGTATTTCTCAAGAAAAAATATTTAAGGTTGAGATCGTGCTTCCAAAACTCCTAAAGGGACATCAAATGATATGTTGTACAAACCATTAAATGAACTGGTGGCACCTTGAAAACTAGGATATCTACCATAGAGGCATGGGATTGCAGAAAAATGGAACCATTGAACCATAAATTGGGAGTTTTAAACTTTTAGGATCCTCTAATATGCCGATCAAACCAAATAAAACCCGAAGTCAGGAGCTTTGGAGTTTTACAAACCTCTGATATGTCGATTACCTTTAATGTCAAAGGGAACTGAATTAGGAAGTTGAATGATTCTGAAACTTCATAACTTAGCAATGTAGTTATGAAAATCACAAAAACCATGACCTATCAGATGCTTAACAAAGGCAGGGGATGGAAATCTATTTGATTCAAGAAGGAAAAATTGCATGTTTTTGAATTAGAATTTGATGGGTAACACCAGCCATGTTGTAAGGTACTTTTAAAGTACCTAGAGCACTTGTATCCTTAGATGACCCAAGTGAATTGATATTACCCCCTTGCTTATGGGGAGGGACATATTTTGGTGGTTTTTACAAATGGTTATTCATCTGGGACATCTAGATATTCATCTAGGATAGTTTTTTGCTTCAGTTCTTCATTTTCTTTTATAAACTCTTGCCATCTCCTAACATCCTCCCTCTATCTTTCCACATGTTCTTCCAATTCTTGAGTGGTCATTTCATCATAATTCTCAATAAGGGTAGAGTGATCCATGAATTCATACTAGGTTTCTTCTCCTTGTTGTAATGGAATCATGTGGTCATACTTATTTTGTCTATGGATTTGTTCTTCATCAAATTCTGTGTAAAACTCCTTCATTTTTTTAGGGTCTTCCTTAAAGCAAAAAAAAAAAGACAACCAGTGTTTTCTTGCTCACATGGGGTATGAGGATCTCTTCCTAGATCATCATTATGATACTATGATTCATACAATGGATCAAAGCTATTGTGAAATGTAGGAGGTTGTTCTAGGATATTCTTCTGATCATTGAATGTAGTGTTTAGTTGTTTAGATGTTATGTTTTGAGAACTATTGGTTTTTTGGAGAGAAGAATTACCTTTATTTTTCCATTTACTGTCATTCTTCTTTGGACTTTATTTGTGCAAAGATCTCTTGTTGTTCATTTAATAGGATGCCATGATGCTTTGAACTCTAGGTTTTTTTCTTCTTGATGTGTATTTTAATTTCTCAGTCATGCATTCATTCCTACAAATGTTGATAGAGTTTCCACTCACTTTTGTGAAAAGTGAGAAAAGTTTATAATCCTTTTAGATATGTTCCTAGTGGAGTCTTTTGATGTGTAATTCAGCAATTCAATTTTGGAACTTTATTGACTCTATAAATGGATAGGCTGGACCCAAACTTTTCTTGAGTCTCCCTAGTAGAGTTTCCAATTGATTAGGTCTCAAAAACACATTTTTTGAAGCTTAAGAGGGTGCAATTCTCTTAATATGTTTTGGGCTAATGAACGGGGCAAATATGATTGATCACCCCCTGCTCTTTAGGCTCTGCTAAACCTAGGTGGGTGTACCTTAGTGATGAGGAATATTTGTTGGCTTGAATATGATCTCTAACTTAGGAAATTTACTCACAATAGCACATGGGGGTGAATTAGATGCAAGGCTAATGACTAGTTCCTACTATGAATATTTTCAAGAATCAAATGTATGTGTAAAGTTTGTATAAAGTTGTTCTAAATATAACTAGTGCCTAATCTATTGGGTGAATGGAGTTGAGAGGTGGATTATGATGATGGAGATAGATATATGAGATAGGTAGATCTATTCCTCAACTTAACTATAACTTATTGGGCACCTGGAATGTTTGCACCTTGTACAAATATGTAGGTTACTCAGCTATTGTACTCTTTCTTATAAATCCCAGTGTTATTCTCCTACATTTATATGATATCATGAAAGGATTTTTAATTCTTAACCTGATGGAAACCAATGAAAATAACCACTTTAAAAGGATTTTAATCGTTGGAAGGAACCGATTAAAATGAATTACTTCAAAGGATTTTTAATTCACTCTAACTAGAACCCAATCAAAACAACCACACATCAACAACAAATGTGTCCTAACAAATTGTATAAATTTGAATAACTTAAGAGAACCATTTTGGAGACAAAACAACAACATATAAGCATGAAAAGTAACACAACAGTTGAACATTGAAAGTAAATCACTGATTATGAATAGTCTTCTCCATTATACTCCTTTAAAATATATACATTAATTGCAACACTTTCTAAAATATGGAAATGGATGGATGGAATATGATATTTGAATGTAACCTACTATTACTACAAATGATGATGATAGTGATAACGATTCAAAACTATGCCTTGGTTTTCCTTTTTATAGGGGAAGAAAAAATCTATAGGTCCGTTCACAAAAAGTTATATCATTTGATAACTAAACATGATTAATAGAAACAAAAAAACTTAATGGTTTTTCAATGGATGCACCATAATCCGATAGTCTCTAGCAAGCACCCCTGATCACCAAAGACCTATTCAAGGCTCATGCTCCATGATAATGCACACATGACTATAAAATTTCATTATCTTGTCATCCCTTATTTGACCTGTGCAATGAACAAACTAATCTTTGACACCTGTTCGATATGTCCTATCTTTGCATAAGTGTCAGCATTGTTTATGATATCCTTCATTGCATATTCAAGTTTGATGATATGTCCTCGCTACACATGTGTTGTTTCAAGTACTTTATCTTCATCGTTAATTTCATCAAGGGCCGTTGAAAAATACTAAGCTATCTCATCCTTGCACAAATCCTAGTCTTTGGATATATGTGGTTAAAACCATGGGAGTTATAGCCATCATAGTAGGAACATCAATTCCTAGGACTTTACTAGTTGAATTGTAGTTTTACTGGTAGTATTCCTCACATGATTCCATAGGAAATGGGTGTGTTAGCTCTCAAAAACGTAAGTTTGAACCATGAAAGACTGCCAAGCTTTCACAACGTTTCAAGGTAACAAAACAAGGCTTGAAACAATCAAACCTTCTACTCTTCTAGTGTTGCAAGACCAAGGTAGGTGTACCTCTCATGAACAATGCAGGCTTATCATATAATTGTCTTTCTAAAGTGCTTTGTCTAGAATGGCAGATAACAGTGAACAAAGTGAAACCAAACTTGATAGCAACTTGTACATCTAAATCCTAAAATACTAAATAAAAGAGATTGAATGAACTCAAATAATGAAATTGCAGGGACTAGTTCCATGTTGGGTATGCAGAGTCGAATGAAACAGAAAATGGGCAACTAATTCTGGCAGAAGATCGAATTGTAGGCATATGATCTATTCATAACTTGTATGAACAATGCAAGATTATGACTACTGAGCTCTACTTTAACAATCCAGATGAATCTTCTTTATTACTGTGATCAATGAAAAGGATTTAATCCCTACTTGAGAGAACATGTTAATTAATCACACAAATGTAGCAAATGTGCATAGAGAAATTAAAAATAAACTTTTTATTCCAATTTAAACAACCAGAAAAACTCAAATTGGAGATAGCTTCAACAATACTCTTCAATAAACTCGACATGCAATTGAAACCAAAACAAAAATGCCACACAGCTAAATTTCATTGAAACCACCATTTGAAAACATGCACATAGTCTCTGATGAGAGAAGATTGTCCTATTGTAGCCATCTGACTACCTACTGCTTCTAATCTAAAATTGTGTCCCTTTTAATTACAATCTGGGTGTCTCTAAATACACCAACATTAGAATTTATATCATTTCAAATTCATATTGGTCCACTACCAAATTCGGGCCCCAATGATGTTGGCCTTCAACAGTTATTTTAGTAAAATCCATGTCAGCCCAAGATCTGTATTTCTATTGTTTACCAACCATTTTCCAAGACAGCCCAGAAGGTATGCCAAAGGCAAAATAACATCAATCGTTACTGCCCAAGTTCCCTACCAGTATTCGCCATGACCATCTATTTGTTATACTAAAGTCAAGAAGAGCCGCTTTTGTATCTTTACATTTAACTAGAGCCTGCCGCTATCGTTGAGATGTCATATAGATTTTGAACGCTTTATCAAAATGTATTCCCTTAGTGTGCTTTCCATTCGCCGAGACATTAATGTTCTCACACCGACCAAAATCCTTTATCTTTATGCTTTCGCTATAACCTGTGACTGTCGGGGAAACCCTATGTAGACAATATAATGTTTCACCGAAGGCTTCGAAGTCAACCTAAGTCACCAAGACAAAGCATATCCTATGCCGAAAACCATTCCTTACCCACATGTCTTTGTCGAGACATTTCAAACTCGGGGAGATGTAACATAGAACTCTTCATGTTACACCAAAAGGCCCCATGCACACTTGTTCACCAAAACACTGTCGATCTCTCACCGAAAGCCACATACTAAACCCCATTGGCAAGACACATTGAGTTCCCTATGACATGATGGGGACTCCACATGCATAAAGTTGGTGAGACTGAAGGTCTCTCATCGAGACCTTATCCCGATAGCCAAACACACTGATAGGGTCCTTTAATTTTCGGTCGGTATAACAAGATGATATCGCCAAAACCTTCCACATAAAGGTATAACTCACGCTGATGCACTCCATTAGTTGCCGATAGAACTTTTCAAATGTCGTTCAATAAGACACAGATGTTTCGCTATGAACTTCACCCAAATATGATTTCCTATGCCAATAAGTATCTCATCTGTCACTGAAACACAGGATATGTCATGTTGATAACCTACAACAGGAATTAGTGAAACATACATAGGTCAGGGAGACAATAACTTTGTCTTGCCAAAAACAAGAATGTAATGAAATATTACAATTTAGATGGATTCAAATGGATCACATGAAAGAATATAAGGAAGACAATACAAAGAGGGAATTTTATGCCTATGATGATGAATCAATGCTAGAACTCTTAGGTGCAATAGGCTATAAATTTTTTAAAATTTTATAGTTCTAACAGTGGCTCCGTCTGGGGATGAATGATAGTAAAATCATTGCAAGGATCCAGAATCTTGGGTGAGCAGACCATACATAAAAAAGAAGGACCAGTGAGCAGCAATGGAATGATTGGTAAAATGGAGACGAATGCAAAATGGAGATGGACACAAAATGAAAGTGAAATGGAGATGGATGAAAACCTAAACTACTATGCATGGAAAAGAATTTTAAAGAGAAAAAGTAAGAGTTGCCATGCACTGGCAACCCTCAATCCTTTGTACATTAACACCTCCTATCTTGAGCTATTACAATCTGAAAATCATACTTTCCCCTATCAAACACCTAGTTTTGTTTTGAGTTCAATATATTCCTCTTGAAGACACATATGCAATCCTTCCTATCACTGTCATTGCAAGTTCTCAGAGTATCATTATGCTTGATTTGGCCCAAAATCCCTACACCATTCTGTAATTCGAATTTTTCATCATCTTGGGACAAACCCCTGTTAATCTCAACATTCAAAATGAATACATATGAAATACAATATTCCTCATTATCTCCCTCACTATTATGTATTCTAAAACACTTCCCTAGCTGTATAAAAATTTCACAATCAAAGTGTTTCACTTGAGAAAAAAATGTTTTGTTATATCAACACTGTCTAAAACACACAAATCTAAAACCTTTTGCACCTCTTTAATACCATCATTTGGAATCAATATTAGATTATAACTCACATCTCCAATTTCTAGCACATATGAATCAATCAAATCTAGAATTCTAGCATCCTTGGCATGCAAATAAATGTCTTCTTCAGATGGATTAGAAATTTCAAAATCACATACCTCATCTCGAATGGAAGTAGACTTCTGACCAATATCAAAAGTATCATCATTCCAAGAAATACATAGGGAGTCATAAGAATCTTTACACAAATATTTTTTATTGTCAAAACAAGTGTAAGCTGGACACAAAACTTCACGATCATCTTCATGTGCACATCCCTGGTATTCAAAAGTAAACAAATCTGCAATCTATTCACAACTAAGTGAACAAGCCTCTATATTTTCATTACTACAGTCATACTTCTCACTTTTTTCATCATCAAACATAAATCCAATACCATCAGAGAATGGGAAATCAGAAACATCATCAATGCAGTTATTTATTCCATCATTTTGTTTGTATAAAATTGTTTCCTCCATTTGATAGAATGGATTTGAAAATATCTAAAACTTACTCATTGACACACCTTGGCAAAAAATCATCTGATCTTCATTTAACTCTTCATCATACAATGAGTTTGAAAAAATTTGGAAATCACTTTCAAATGTACAAACCTCATCATGATCAAATGTATCTTCATAACTTTCAACTGCAACCAGAGGTATTGTATACTTACTATCTAATGAATCAACATCTCCTATTTCCTCTTCATCAGAGGTAAAAGAATCCCTTGACTACAGATCAAAATCCTTAAGTTCATCATCAATATCAGAATATTCACAACAAACACTACTCTCTCTATGACAATCTGTTGTGCAAGGAAGACACCTTACACCTTCATCTTCCTCAACCTAGTAAAAAGTATCTGAAACTAGATATACTGTGTGATCTTCTTCATTGCTTTCCATCTGCATTCCCTCTTCTTGCACTCTTTGGGCTACAACACAGTAATCTAGGGAATGTGGAATATCACAAAAATCACAGAAGTAATTGTTACTTACCATATAGGTTCCTTTTATCAATGGATCAATAGATTCCTTGTTTCCAGGCCTAGCTATTATAGGTTTGCTATCCCTCCAGTCTGATTTATAAGGCATGTCATGCAACCTCAGCCTTTTGTTCCTATATGTGTTGCTTTGTTGAGAAACCCTAGGAATGTCTCTTTTACTGATTATCCAAGCAGCCTTCCTATTGTTTTCAATTGTTTGTGCCATCTTCTGCGCTTCAGCCACATTTCTTGGGAATTTATTTCTCAACTCATACCTTGTCTTTGGATCAAAAGCATTTAAATAAATACTCAGTGCTACAGAGTCTAGTAACTTTGATCCAAGAAGTATTTTATTCTGCAACTTATTGAATCTCCGATTAAATTCATAAATTGTATCACTTTGATTTTTCTGAATGTGTAATAATTCACGAAGAGAAAAATCTAGTATACTTAGATTCCCAAATTGCTCAAGGAATCGATCTTGAAATCCTTGGAGAGAATCAATAGAAGCAACTGGTAGGCCTTTGAACCAATCCCTAGCATCTTCAACCAGTGATATCATGAATAGCCTCATGCGAAAATCTTCATAGGGCACATCCAAATCTTGAATAAAAGCATTGAAATTCCTTAAATGATCTTTAGCAATGATTGCATCACACCTTGTAAACTTTGGAACAATACTTCTCCAACTACCATCCATTGGATAAGGGGATAATGGAATCCCTGCCAAATCAAATTGTTTGATCATTGTTGTATGCTAGTGAGGGGGGACACTAGGTGGGTACGGATGCTGGTACATCAGACCGTAGTACTGTGTATGATAATATGGCACATACTACTAACCATGAGGAGCTCCAGCATGACCTCCCCTAAACTAAAATCCTCCTCCATTCATCTTTAAAAAAAAACTTCAAAAATTCTTTCAAAGTTGCCACCTACTTTTCCAAAAGTAGGAAAATCATTATTACTGATCTTTTCCCAGTGGAATCACCCTTTCTGAAATTTCTCAAATCATAACTTTTCCTCCAATGACTCTATAATTTGGTCTTCAACCAAATTTTTATGATATAATCCCCAGCAGAGTCACCAATTTGTTAGCTCTCAAAAACACAGGTTTGAACCACGAAAGGCTGCCAAGCTTTCACAACATTTCAGGGTAATAGAACAAGGCTTGAAACAATCAAACCTTCTGCTCTTCTAGTGTTGCAAGACCAAGGCAGGTGTACCTCTCATGAACAATGCAGGCTTATCATATAATTTTCTTTCTAAAGTGTTGTGTCCACAATGGCAGATAACAGTGAAAAAATGAAACCAAACTTGATAGCAACTTGCAGATCTAAATCCTAAAATACTAAATAAAAGAGATTAAATGAACTCAAATAATGAAATTGTAGGGACCAGTTCCTTGTTGGGTATGTGGAGTCGAATGAAATAGAAATGGGCAACTAATTCTAGCAGAAGATCAAATTGTAGGCATATGATCTGTTCATAACTTGTATGAACAATGGAAGATTATGACTACTAAGCTCTACTTTAACAATCCAGATGAATCTTCCTAATTACTGTGATCAATGAAAAGGATTTAATCCCTACTTGAGAGAACCAGTTAATTAATCACACAAATGCAGCAAATGTGCACAGAGAAATTGAAAATAAACTTGTTATTCCAATTTAAACAACCATAAAAACTCAAATTGGAGACAGCTTCAACAATACTCTTCAATAAACTCGACATGCAATTGAAACCAAAACAAAACTGCCACACAACTGAATTTCATTGAAACCACCATTTGAAAACATGCACATAGTCTCTGATGAGAGAAGATTATCCTACTATAGCCATCTGACTACCTACTACTTATAATCTAAAATCGCATCCCTTTTAATTACAATCTGGGTGCCTATAAATACACTAGCATTAGAAATTATATCATTTCAAATTCATATTGGTCCACTACCAAATTCGGGCCCCAACAATGTTGGCCTTCAACAATTATTTTAGAAAAATCCATGTTGGCCCAAGATTTGTATTTCTGTTGTTTACCAGCCATTTTCCATGATAGCCCAGAAGGTATGCCGAAGGCAAAATAACATTAATCATTGTTGCTCAAGTTCCCTGCTAGCATTTGTCATGACCATCTATTTGTTATACTAAAGTTAAGAAGAGCTGCTTTTGTATCTTTACATTTCACTAGAGCCTGTCGCTGTCGTTGAGATGCCATATAGATTCAAAATGCTTTATCAAAATGTATTCCCTTAGTGTGCTTTCCATTCACTGAGACATTAATGTTCTCACACCAACCAAAATCCTTTATCTTTATGCTTTTTGCTATAACCTCTGACTGTTGGGGAAACCCTATGTAGACAATATAATGTTTCACCGAAGGCTTCGAAGTCAACCCGAGTCGCCAAGACAAAGCATCTCCTATGCCGAAAACCATTCCTTACCCACATGTCTTCGTTGAGACATTTCAAACTCAGGGAGATGTAACATAGAACTCTCCGCGTTACACCGAAAGGCCCCATGCACACCTGTTCACCAAAACACTATTGATCTCTCACTGAAAGCCACATACTGAACCCCATTGGCAAGACACATTGAGTTCGTTGTGACACGATGGGGACTCCACATGCATAAAGTCTGTGAGACCGAAGGTCTCTCGCTGAGACCTTATCCCAATAGCCAAACACACTGATAGGGTCCTTTAATTGTCAGTCAGTATAACAAGATGATATCACCAAGACCTTCCGCTGAAAGGTATAACTCATGCCGATGCACTCCATTAGTTTCTGATAGAACTTTTCAAATGTCATTTGGTAAGACATGGATGTTTTGCTATGACCTTCGCTCGAATATGATTTCCTATGCCAATAAGTATCTCATCTGTCGTTGAAACATAGGATGTGTCATGCCGATAACCTACAATAGGAATTAGTGAAACATACACAGGCCAGGGAGACAATAACTCTGTCTTTCCGAAAAGACGAATGTAATGAAAGATTACAATTTAGATGGATTCAACGGATGACGTGATAGAATATAAGCAAGACAATACAAAGAGGGAATTTTATGCCTATGATGAGGACTCAATGCTAGAAATCTTGGGTGCAATAGGCTGTAAAAATTTCAAAATTTTATAGTTCTAACAAGGTGTCTCTCATCACTAGATAATATTTTAAGCTAGTTTCCTGGGCCCTTGGGTGTGTGCAGAGGTAGTTTCCATCTCTTATAACTTGCATCCATGGTCTAATGCTCTTCTAGCAATCTCTTATACACAATTTTTTCTTCATGGATGTGTCTAATTGAAAAACCATGCAGATATAGTCATTTGTTATGATAATAGATTGTGAGCCATTGTGGGAATGGATTTCCCTCATTTAAGCATTGTTGTTTCTAGCCAATTCCTTCATCAGTTCTACATTGACAAACACGTTAGGCATGACAAGTTTTTCCAAATTCATGTTCCAAGGATTAGAGATGGTTTTGTATCTTTATTTCTTCCTATAGTGAAATATAAATAAATTACACCCCCTCTATGGAGTCCACACATCTCAAATATTTTTGTGTTTGTCTTTTATTTTTTTACAGGAAGGATTTAATTGAGCTATTCTCCTAGATGTTGGCCCAAACCTGGGACATTGATCTATTAAATTTTTGTTTAATGGTCTGGCCTCCATTTTTTGTCCTCTTTTCTTTTGGTTTTTCTCAAGCTCTATCCATCTTTAACCCTACTTGCATTGTACTTCAAGAAATTTTTATAAAACGCATTCAGCTGAGCCACGAACACTTATTTGAACCAAGGCCATGATTTATGAGCTACTTGTTATCATCTAACTCCACCTCCTTGATATTCAACAATAATTTATAGTGATTCTAATCTCTTAGGAGTTATATATATCAAGATTTGGTATGCTTGAACTAGTTCTAGTTCATTAATTAAGCTTGTGACACCTTTCTAATCACTTGTAGTATTAATGATAGTTATCTCCTTGATTTCTTTATTAGTCATGTCAACCAAATAAGAAATAATTATATTATGTTGAGGAGACCCTAAAAATATGTCCTTTTCTTTCTTCAATATGTCTTTAATAGCTATTCAAAAATCTCAAATAGACAATTGAGTTTTTCTCTCTAATCTCGCCAAGTCTCTTCAATGGTTGCACCTCAAGCTTTGCAATTTTGATATTAGAATGTCGATGAGACCAGTGAACATTTCTCTTTGATAATCTTATGTCTCCTTTACATACTTGTGTTCCTCTATTCAATTGTATTTCTTTGAATAACCTCTTTTGTGTCTTTAAAATTTTGAAGACACCTCTAGTTATCTCCCTTTGATGTCATATGGTCTCATTGATAGTACATGCTTACAACTATGTTCCCATTGTTAGAAAATTGAAGAGACCTTTTTCAATGTTTGTTCGATGCTTTTGTGTCTCTTGGAAAATATTGTTCTTGCTTGTTCCTATTGTGTCAAAGAGACTTCTTCATTTCTTAGTCTGACACACTGATGTGTAATCGACGTTGCCATTGTATTCACCTAACCATGTTCTACTAGTGATTCACTATTTATTTTATACTAATCTCTCTATGTCTGAGAGATGTTTTTTTGTTTCCTAAATGCAAGATGATCATGTATTCTTTTAGTATCGACAATTTTGCATCTTTTCAAAGAGACATATCAAATTTTCACTCAGAAACATCTAGCTCTCTTTGATGTGCTACTATTTAGAATGTTGGGCAGACATTTGAATAAGTCACATTGAGGCATGAGGTTCTCATCGATATTTCCAATGGAATTTTATTGATCTTGATGTGGAGAAAATGGTGCAACTTTCTTTGATATGGCATTGTCTTGGTGAAATACCCTATATTTCCATGAAAGCTCCTTAAGAAGGGGAATTATTTCAAAGTGACAATCAGAGGCTTTATTTTATGAGCTATGTACACTACAAATTTTTTTGTTTAACGTCAAATATAGTAAAAAATCAAGGGTGATGGGGATCATGATGGAAATAGAATGATAAACAAAAATGGGGGCACTAAAAAACCAAGGTGGATTTTTTAGATCCAACAGGATTCTTGTAGTTGTCCATTATGAAATGCAAACTGAATTCTATCATGTGGAGATTTGAATTGGTCTCTAATTGTTTTCATTTAACAAAGTCAATCTATAGTTGTTTAAGTTGATTATGTGCTTACATGTTTTCCACCTTTTAGCTAAGATAGATGTGTTGTTGTGCATTTAATTTGTCATCAAACTTCATTCCTAATCTATAGGTTGTGTGATCTCCAAGTTGCTATATAAATAGTGAAGTTCATTTGTTTGGATGCATTCTTCTACACATTATTCTTTGACCAAAGTCTCTACATTTTATTGACTTTTTTGTTTACTATATTCAACCAAGTACAGTGAGTGAGAGCCTTGAGTATTAGAGAGCTTAGTATTATTTTGAGAGATTTTTTTTCCAACTTGTGAGATAGTGGGTGTTGAGAAATCGTCGGAGAATCAATATTAAGATAGTTGTTGTTTTGGAAGTGTTGTGTTTATAGCTAGTCAATTGGAAATATTATTATAGGCATGAGGATATTCTACCCTTGTTTGTATTAGTTTTGAAAGAGTTGTTTCTTGATTATTTAAACCAGTCTATTATAGTTGCATGCATTTAGGTAAAAGTAATGTTTTCTTTGAAAGAAAAGTGAAAACTATTTACTTTTTTTGTGCATTGTTTGTAATTACTCCATGATAAGAGATATATTTTCATAGGTATTATTAATATACTAGATATGATTAGACATGAGTAAGAGAAGTTGTTTGTCATAGGTATTTTTATTATACTAGATAAGATCAAACATCGACAACATAAGGAACACTCATAGATAGATATTTAATTATGATAGATGGATAGTAGGTTACTCCTAGGATTATTATCTAGTGAAGGGAGGGAGCTAGCACTTTTCTTAATGAGTTGTGTTACCTTAGGTTGTGTTAAAGATATAGGTTATCCTGGGGAGTAGCTTGCTCATGGAGAGCAATTTCCTAAGAATGGATATAATGTTCTTAAGTCAAAATGAGCTTGCTATAGTGTAAGTGAATGGTAGACCATTGCTCAATTATATTGAGTGAGAACGCTTTGGATAAAGTAGTGTGATTTCTCGGGGTTCCATTGTCAACTCGCCATGTCCATTTAAATGAATGAGGGTTACCTAGTGTAGGTTATGAATTCAAGTCATTTAGGGCATAACACTAAGCTCGGAGTGGTATGTCATACAGGGTTACCCAACCAATACCTTCATTGAAGGGTAGAGCCATCTATCATTGATAGATTTTCCAGTCCATCGTTGGAAGAAAAGTGCTTGAGTGATGCTTCTCCTCCTCAATAGGTGGCAAAAGACCAAGGTTTTAAAAGAAGGATTGTTGGACCATCTATATCTTACATTATGAAGCTCAAAGGAGTTCTATATGTAGTTTTGTACTTTCTTGGAATATTGTATCTTTAAAAATATTGTAATGGAATGGGAATACTTATTGTATATTTTGATAGCATTATTGTTCATATATTCTCAATAAAGAAAGGAATTTTTTTTATTGCAATGGTTTATTACATGGTTTATTTTACTCACACAATGAAAACATAGGAGATTTACTTCAGTGAATGTTTGGAATATTACATGTGGAATTAGAGCTACCAGGTTTACCTTTGGAACCTCTGAGATCATCATTGTTTCCATCCAATGTTATCTAATGTTGTGAATTCTTGTGTTAGGATGGTGCATCTTAGATTAATGGCTCAAAAGTTAGTAGTCAGAAATGAGTACTATGTCAAGCCCAAGAAGAAAAGAGAAACCATCATTAGAACAATTGAGGGAACCAACTACGACAATGCCATCTATTTGAGTGACACCAAAATCAGTCATGCACTTTCTTGTATTAGTGATGTGAAGAGGAAGATGAATACGAAGGCTATGTAAAACAATCTACCTTCTGTTTCATAAGAAAAGTATGAGTCATTATCACTTTCTAGTGATATGCCCTCAGAAGGAAGTGTTAGTCTAGAATTTATCTTTAGGGACCCTAGAGTTCTTTTAATATTTTAAGTAATAGTAATTTCATCAAGTAATGAGTTAGAGGGATATGTACCCAAGGAGAACAGCCAGATGCAAAATAGTCTCATGAAGAAATTTCTATGAAAAGGGTAGTCTATATTGTTAATGAACACCATATTGGAACTAAACCTTGTAACTATGTATTAGATAATAAATCAAAAGGATAATATCCATTTTGTGATAGGTATGAACAATTAAGGGATGAATACGAAGATAGAGATGAGAAACAATCTCAATCTAAAAGGATATACTCCATTAAGTAATAGAGTGGATATGAGGTACAATCTCTAGTTGACTATCTGAATAGTCGCTCCATACAATGAAAAGGATATTGAAATCCTTATGAAATGAATAAAATTATTTGTTTATCAAAATAATTTGTTTAATATTATGTGTAATTATTTATGAGCATATGAATTCCCTTTCTAATGTTTTCTTAATTCTTTATGTGCATACGAATGCCATTTCTAATGCTTTCCATAAGATATTTGATAACATAATTTAGTCTAACATGGATAAACGATTAGGTAAAACCCAATCTTGTGAATATGGTGAGGACATGAACCAATCTTGGGGGTAGCCAAGAATTTGGGAAAGGACCAACAAGAATTGAAGCTAGACTTGACCAAATCTTAGCAAGGTTAGACAAACTTGAAAAAGAAAGGGTAAGAGCTAGGGTTGAGGAAGAGGTTCTCATTAATGAGAATGAAGGGAAAAATGAGAATGAAGGAAAAAGCTATTCTCATGGTCATAAAAAAAACCCATGAACATGAGATCACTAAAGCTACTTGGGGCGCATACCTGCTAGCTGGAGAAGCCTCACTTGGTGGATGAACAAAAAGGTTGGAACTCAATATCTACTCGTGGAAGATGATATGGGGGGAATTTGTTGAGATTTTCTATAAGTGATGGTTTCATCAACTTTACTATGACCAAGAACTCATAGATTTCCTGAGTTTAAAGAAAGGAAATATGTTGGTCAACGAGTATTGAGAGAATTTTACCTAAATTCTACATTATGTCCCTATATTTCATAGGTATGAATGTTTCTACATAAGGAAATTTATAATGGGACTTAACAATCAAATTGGAGGAGAAGTAGATATGCATGGTCC
The DNA here is from genome assembly GCA_007258455.2 of Sequoia sempervirens. NCBI lineage: Eukaryota > Viridiplantae > Streptophyta > Pinopsida > Cupressales > Cupressaceae > Sequoia > Sequoia sempervirens. Next base: position 22,870 of record VDFB02364460.1, read on the forward strand.
TATTTCATTTCACCTAGAGTCACAAAGAAATTATCTATAAAGGTTGGACACATGGAAACAACTTTGGATGTAGATTATGTAAACCAGATAAGAGAAAAGGTGGAACAATGTTTGTTTGAGGCTAGGATAGATCTACCTTGTTTCTTTACTGAAGTAAACCTATATGTCACACCTTTAGGATCCTATGATGTTATCCTAGGGCCTCAATAGTGATAATTCAAACTGACTTTAAGGGACAAGTGCTGCAAAAGTGCAAAGAGGATGAGTACTACTTGCAAGTCAAGTAGAAACTTACTAATAATCCACAAGATTCTAGGTATGAGAGTTTTTATTTTGAACCTAATTGATTACTTAGATATAAAGGTAGGATATACATACATCATGTAGGAGAGTTAAGGAATCTAGTATGGAAGGAAGTACATGAAGCATGATACTCTAGACACCCTAGAGTGACCAAAATGATGGCGGATGTGAAGCCATTACATTTTTGGAAAGGCATGAAAAGAGATGCTGCTGATTTTGTGGCTAGGTGTCTTGAATTTCAAAGGGTGAAAGTGGAGCACCATCATATTGCAGGCTTGTTATATCCACATGAAATACCAAAGAGGAAGTGGCAAGTCATAAGTATGGACTTTGTGCAAAAGTTTATATGTCAAGAAATAAGCACAATGCCATTCTTGTGGTAGTAGATAAGCTTACCAAAGTCACACATTTTATACTTGAGAATATAAATGATGGAGCTCTTGTCATAGCAATAAATTTTATGAAAGAAGTGTTTAGGTTGCACGGAATTTCATAGAATATTATCTCAGATAGGGATGCATGAGTCACTTCTAGGTTTTGAAAACCTTGTATTTTGCACTAGAAACTCAGTTGAATATTATCTCATCATATCATTTGGAAATGGATGGATGAATTGAAAGGGTGAATCAAGTATTGGAAGACCTACTAAGAATGCATTGCATAGATCAGTAGTACAATTGGGAAGACTACTTAACCTTAGTAGAATTTTCTTACAATAATTCTTATCATTTTACGATATAGATGGCTCCTTTCGAAGCATTGTATGCTTGAAAGTGTCAAACTCCTATAATTTGGGAGACTTGAGGATAGAGTAAGTCTTGGTCTAGAGATGTTGGTTGAAATGGATGAGAAAGTTAAGATTGTTAATCAAAGGTTGGCTGAAGGTAACAATCATCAGAAAAGCTATGTCAATGCTAAGAGAGTGCCCCAAAAATTTTCCATAGGTGACAAAGTATTGTTAAGAGTGAAACTTCACAAAGGATCCATTAAATTTGGAAATTCTTCCATGTTAGGCCCATATTATGTTGGATCTTTTTAGATTCTCGAGGAAGTGAATTTGGTAGCCTATCCAATAGCATCACCATGAGCTCTTGCCAAATTGCATAATGTCTTCCACATGTCCTACCTAAAGTGGTATGTACCTAGTGATAATCATCAGATTGATTTGACTTCTTTATAGGTACAAGACCTTGGAGTGGTAACACTCGAGCCCATCATGGTGCTTGGAATGTGTAAGCTTTTCTTGCGTAACAAGGAGGTTTTGTATTGCAAAGTCTAGTGGGACTAGTATGCAAAAGACTCAACCACTTGAGAGGATTATGTTGAGATTCAACAAAAGTCTCCTCACATTTTAGATGCTTTTGAGAAATCTTAAAACAACATATTGATTTTTTTAATTTTATATTGCTACATAAAATCATTAGTGACAATGATTCACAAGGGGGGGAAGTATGTTACACCCCAATTGTGTAATTACTATTTACTATTACTATGTAGGGTAAATGTGAATGTAATGTGAATTAAGTGGATGAATAAATTGTATTGTCACTTTGTTATCACTGCTTTTTGAATGAATGTCATCTCATTTAATGTTATATGAAGGAATGAATTTATGTGAATAGATGAATATTCAATTGATATTCTAAATTTGGAGATGTATTATGTATACTACATATTTTGTGAACTGACTACCATGTGCATGTGTTAGTGGTTCTAGGTATATGTTCAATTCTCCCAGGTGGAGGGGACGTATCACTCAGGAGAAGGTCTTGGTTGGGTAACTAGTAACATAATTGATCTAAGCTTATACACACCACAGTAGAATAATTGAGTAGGGTTATTAAGTGGGAATTCAACTGGTAAGTCATCCTTAGTCAATATATCTACATTAGTAAGGGTTTTTTTAACTTTTGAGTGCATTATTGGGTGATGTTTATCTATTTGACCTTGTGGTTTCTATTATTGTTACTATGTTTGTATTGATACATGAAACATACGAGGAATGTGTATGTTTACACACATGCATGATGATGATAGACTATATGTACAAAGGAATGCATACATGGGGGTACATAGGTAGACGTATCTATAAAAACTCATGAATGAGTTCCTTACATGCATTGAACTATCTCATGGTTCACACATCATGTATATGTATACATATAGACATATTGCTCATAGGCTCTTATCAATATCATAGTAATTATGCATGATTTTGGTGTAGAAATTGAATGTGCATATATATATAATGTATATACATATATTCATATATATATATATATATATATATATCCATATACACATATGGTGGAAAATGGGCATGCCCATATGAATGTATTGATACACGTATACATATGCATACATGTACATAGAGGCATATATATATATATGTATGTATACACAACAAATATATTAATATGACAATGTGATTGATATCTTAATGTATTCATTTATATATAGATTATATATACATGCTTTTTCTGACATATGATAAATATGGATATATACTAGAACATATACATATATATGTATGTATATATATAAGTATATATATGTATATGTTATATATATAAATGATATTTTCTTTGAGATCAACTATCTAAAGCAATGATTATCAGCCAATTTATAATTAAATCAAATGTTGACTATGAGATAGTAATGACTATATTCTTTATCCACATTATACTCTTGTTGTCTGGGAAAGAAGAGTTTATAATCTGAAAACATTGAGCAATCATTAAGTCAATGAATGATGATGAAATAAGTCAATGACTTTTGTGGAGATCTGTGGAATTAGTAAACTTTGTATACCATGTTTCTAAGCATCGACCAATATCTGTAAAGGCATGTAAACTAGTCAATGACTTTGTTAAATCAATTTATTATGTGAATCAACTCACACCAAGACTAAGTCAACACAAGCTCGGTGTCACATACTTGATATTGACTACTTCAGCTAAGAAGGAAATCATTCCATCTCTAAGAATGAATAAATATGCTTTGGTGCCACCTTTGAATCTTTATTCATGTAGATGTACATTATGAATGCAAATCGAATTCTATCATGTGGAGATTTGAATTGGTCTATAATTTTCATTTAACAAAGTCCATCTGTAGTTGTTTAAGTTGATTATGTGCTTACATGTTTTCCACCTTTTAGCTGAGATAGATATGTTGTTGTGCATGTAATTTTCTATCAAAGTAATTTCCTAATCTATAGGTTGTGTGATCTCCAATTTTCTATATAAATAGTGAAGTATGTTCATTTTTTTGGATGCATTCTTCTACACATTATTCCTTGAGAAAACTCTGCATTTTATTTACATTTTTGTTTGCAATATTTTGCCAAGTACAATGAGTGATAGCCTTGAGTATTAGAGAGAGTTTATTAGTATTTTGTGAGAAGTATTTTCCAACTTATGAGATAGTGGGTGTTGAGATGTTGGAGAATCGATACTAAGATAGTTGTTTTAGAAGTGTTGTATTTACAGCCAATCAATTGGGAAGCTTATCACAGGTATGATAGTTTGTATTAGTTTTGAAAGATTTTTATCTTGATTATTTCAACCAATCTATTATAGTTACATGCATTTAGGGAAAATTAATATTTCCTTTGAATGAAAAGTAGAAACTATTTACTCTATTTGTGCATTGTTTGTGATTACTCCATGTTAGGAGAGATTGTTTTTCATAGGTATTATTAATATTCTAGATATTATTAAACATGAGTAAGAGAGATTGTTTGTCATAGGTATTGTTGTTATACTAGATATGATCAAACATAGACAGCTTAAGGAACAATCATTGCTAGATATTTAATTATGCTAGATAGATAGTAGGTTACTCCCAAGACTCTTATCTAGTGAAGGGATGGAACTACTAGATTGCTCCTGGAATTGTTGTACAATGAAGGAAGGGAAGTAGTATTTTGCTTAATGAGTTGTGTTACCTTAGTTTGTGTTAAAGAGATAGGTTATCCAAGGGAGTAGCTTTCCCATGGAGAGGGTTTGTGTAAGCATATATGTAATGGCCTTCAGTCAAAATGAGCTTGCTATAGTGTAAGTAAATCATAGACAATTGCTCTATTATACTAAATGAAAACACTTTGGAAAAAGTAGTGTGATTTCCTGGGGCTCCACTATCAGTTCATTATGTCCATTTAAATGCATGATGTGTGTTACCTAGTGTAGATTATAAATCCTAGTCATGTAGGACACAACACTAAGCGTAGAGTGGTATGTAATATGAGGTTAGCCAAGCAATACCTTCGTCGAAGGGTGGGGCCATCTATCATGGATAGATGTGCAAGTGACCGTATATGAGTCTATGGTTAATGGAAAAGTGCTTGAGTGATGCTTCTCCTCCTCAATAGGCAATAGAAAACCAAGGTTTTGAAAGGTAGATACTTGGACCATCTATACATTATGCTATGAATCTCAAAGGAGTTGTGTATGTAGTTTTGTGCTTTCTTGGAATATTTTACTTTGTGAAATATTGTAATGGAATGAGAATCCTTATTGTATATTTTTATAGCATCTTTATTCATAGATTCTCAATAAAGAAAGGAAAAAAATTTATTGCAATGGTTTATTATAGTTTATTTTACTCACATAGCATGAAAAATTTGGAATTTTACTTTAGTGAACATTTGGCATATTACAAAATCCCTATATGCCAAAGAATGCAAGAGTGAATTTGGTATGAATGAAATTCTATACTTGGGTCATAGCATTAGTGCTAACAGAGTTCAAGTGCACCAAGAGAAGATCCATGTCATCCTAGATTGGGCCCCACCAAAGGCCCTCATAGAATTACATAGATTCTATGGTTTGTGTAGTTATTATAGAATATTTGTAAAAAATTTTTTACCAAATTGGAGCTCTTTTAACAATTCTTACCAAAAAAGGAGCCTTCGAATGGACCAACAGGCCTAGCAAGTATTTCATAAATTGAAGGAGAACATGTTTAGTTGTCTAGTTCTTGCCCTACTTGATTTTAACCAACCCTTTGTACTAGAATGTGATGCATTAGGAGAAGGAATCAGGGTAGTATTAATGAAAAATTGACATCCCATTACTTTTGAGAGTAGGAATTTGAAAGATAATGAAAGACTACACTCTGCATATGACAAAGAAATGCTTGCCATAATGCATGCATAGGCTAAGTTTCGACAATACTTAGTTGGTGAGAATTTTTTTGTAAGGATGGACCATAATAGCTTGAACTATTTCTTGGAAAAAAAAAGCCTCATTGAATGGCAACAAAAATGGGTTAGTAAGATCCAAGCTTATTACTTTGATATTGAGTATATTAAGGAGAAGAGAAACAAGGTGATCAATACCCTATCCTAGAAACCTACTATGTGTTCACTATTTGACATCTTAACTGATTGGAAGGTACATTTACTAATGGAGTATTCAAAGAAATTTTTTATAAGTGAGCTATTGGAGGGATGAGTGTAATGTGACCAATACAAGGTAGTAGATGACAACATCTATTACAAATAGAGGATCTACCTAGTGCTGAAATCAAAAGTAAAAGAAATTATATCGAAGGTCACTCATGAGACCCAATTGGTGGGATACCTTGGATACTTTAAGACCTACAAAAAAGTAAGGGAAAGGTTTAATTGGAAGGGCCTCAAGGATGATTTCCTTCGATTTGTGAGGGAATTCACTACATGTCAACAAAACAAGCTAGAACATACTTTCACCATAGGATTTTTGCAACCTCGTCCCATTTTAGAGCAAAGATGGGAAAGCATTTCAATGGAATTTATGACTAGACTCCTTAAAATCCATGTAAAATATTCTATCTTTATGGTTGTCAATTAATTTTCCAAGTATGGCCACTTCTTTGTGATTTTGTCTAATTACAAAGCTCCAGAAGTTGAAGAGTTATTCTTCAAGGAAATATTCAAATTCCATGGACTTCCTAAAAACATAGTAAGTGACTATGATAGTAGGTTTCGTAGCATCATTTGGACTGAATTATTTGAGCTATTCAGCATAGAGTTAACACCAAGTACCAACTACCACCCATAATTAGACAAACAAACAAAAATTATGAATAAATGGATTTAAGGCTACTTGTATAACTATATGGAAGGCTAGTAGAGGACATTGATTAAGTGGCTTTATTTGGGAGAATGTTTCTATAATACCACTTATCACATATCAATTGGGATGACACCATTCAAGAAATTATATGGATATGATGTGTCATCATTCTTAGATATGGCATTTACGTAAATTAAGGCACACAAAGCCAAAGAATGGGTCCAAAAATGTCTAGATATATTCTTAAACCTCTTAACAATAATTTACACCATGTGATAAGTCCAATTTATGACTCAATTTTGATTGAATTTTATTGTCTATTTGTCTTATTTTTCATAGACTTTGATGGTTGGATGTTGATCTTTTTATGATATTTCCTCAAAACCATAGACATCAAGTAAAAGCTTATTTTTATAATCTTTAATGACATTCACATGGTATATGAACTATCCATGTTGATTTTACATGTGGATTAATGAATGCTACTTTAAGATAGTTACAGATATGAAATTATTGTGCATACTAATATTGCTATGCAAATATAATTAACCGCCTACAAAATTAAAGAAGATTTTGCTACTTGATCATTCACCATAATGGTCAACAAGGTGGTCATTCAAAGGTCAATGAAGGGAAGACTCTCGATGACAGGAGATTCCTCATTCAAATCAAAGTTGTAACTACCTTGTAAATGGTCTTAATTGTTTGTTGAGCAAATATAGTCATTATTGTTGTGCTAAAGTTGTGTTAAGGCCAATATGCCTGACTAGATTTCATGCATGTTTAACCACCTCTCCACTTTTTATGCTTTCCCTAAAGTAGCATTCTCCTAATCTGTTGGAGTTGACTTCCTTGCTAGGTGATTAGTTATTATCTTTTCTCCCTATAAATAAGACTTAAATGATCCTTCAAAAGAGGTTGCTTAATCTAATGGTGTACTTGCATTCTTATTTTTTTAGTAATAAAGTCGTGATGCTCTATTGTACTTGTGTTTTCCAATGAATAAAATGAGTTTATAATTTTTTTCAGCTAAGTTTACATTTTTCTTAAGGGATACTCATCCAACGGGGCCTATTTTGTGAGCAATCCATCCTTTAGCTTAGTTGTTACTTTATGTTCAATAATTAGTTAAAAATCTAGCATGGTTCATTCCTACAACCACTAGAATTCTATTTTGTGACTGTTCCTACAACCAAAGTAGACAAAGTAGTTTCTTGCTTGTTTGCTCATATTTTCATTTTTGTCATGCATTTAAGCTTAGTATAGTTGTTGGTTGATGCTCAACACTTATGTTATTTATTTCCAAGCAATTTACTTTCAGCATTATGTCTTTCTTAGCTATAGGATGAATATGGCTACTTTGGATCCTTAGTAAACATACTATGCTGACCCATTTCAAGTTCATGTCCCTATATTGACAAGTTAAATTAACCTTCATGATGATTGAGATAACTATTCAAATTAGATTCCAATCTCTGAATCATAGTTGTAAGGTGGTGCAGGAGCAACATTCAACAAGATGGGTCAATTCATGACCTTAAGGTGTAGACATTAGGATTAGGGTTTTCATACATTGAATAAGGTCACTAAGACCACTATTTGATGTATTTAAGCTTTAAATTATTCCAAATAGGTGTTTGGAGGAGATATTTTCTGCATAAATGTTGAAATTTGTCAAAAAATTTCAAAATTGCCAATACATGTAATCATGGGTTTTAGAGGATTTTGATGAGTAAGGTCTTAGTTTGGGATGAATAAGGTCTAGTATGATCATTCAAGGTGTATTAGGTTTATTTAGAGTCACTTGGGGCCACAAATCCAAAGTGATACAAAATATAGCAAAGTATGTAATAATAAATTGTTAACAAAGTAGTAAAACAATGCATTTTTTGTATTCAACGGTCACAAGGAGGTTTCAAAGGGTAGTAGATGGTATTTGGTTGGTATTTTGAGTGCAAGGACCTTTAATAAGGTGAATTTGATTGTTGTAAGGGATTAGCTATGAATTTGGAGAAGAAAATCAATAAAAAGCACTGCTAATTCTCAAAAATTACTACTTTTCATGTCTTTACCAAACTTGTACAGGTCTGTACAGGTATATTATGGTCTAAAATATTATGTGAAAATTTTTGTATGTATTTTTTGTTTTTTTAATTTGATTAGAAGTTCTAACTCAAGGGCTTGTTAAAGTTACTTGCATTTCACAGTTAGTGCCCTGTTTTCTCTATTAAAGGGTTTTGAAGGAAACAAAATGAAGATATCAGCCTTCCACCTACTATTCAGACCTATGGCTTAGTGGAAAGGCTTCTCTGGGGTGTAATGATAAATATTTGTTATTTTTACAGCTTGTGAATGCGTGGAAGGAGAGAATGGTGATGCCTTAGGGCCAAAACAAGTTAAATTCTATGTGTATTGAGGGGTGGTTTTGTGAAATTGAGTTTGGTATTGTGCAAGAGATTATTTTGTGAAGTTGATTCAGGGTATTTGAAACTGGTTAGATGCTTTAGTTGGGTCAGGTAAGCCTGGGAATATAGTTTTTCACTAAAACCCTTGTTTTGTGCATAAAAGGTAGGGTTTTCTAGATCAGCATATAGAGGGGCTTGAATGTAAGATATAAAGGTGGATTTAGTGGTTTTAGGGAATTTGAGTTGCTTCCCTAAATTTTCAAGGGATTTGATAAAGTCTAGAAGGTACTCCCTTTGTAAAACAAGCCTATTTGAGTAGACTAGTTAGGGGTTTTGTATTGAATCTCATAAATGTTGCAAAGGAACCTTATGTAATATTTTAACATGGTGAGGTACTTGGTAAATGGTGTTGGAAATTCCAAGGGTTTGAAATCTTGAGATGCTTGTAAGGTCTCATGCCCAATTTTTTGTGTTTGGAATCCTAAAAGGGTTTTGAGGGTGAGTTGATGTCTAAAAGTTGAAATCTTGTGAATGGGTGTTTCCCTTGTTTAGTTGTGATCAGGTTGAGAATATTAGAGTCTTTTCACCACTGCTCTACATCATAAGGGCTTAGTTGTTAGATCATTCTAGGAGGCCAACATTTTTTGGCGCCATTGTTGAGGATGGTGTCAAACTAGGGAGTTCATTGGAGTCATTGATAGTTTTCTTGATGTAGTATTTCTGAAAGTTTGTTCTTAGTATATCCCCTCATTTAGAAAAGTAATGATCCACCATTATTTTTCTAATTCTTTATTTGAGTTGGCTGATAGTAAGTTGATACGATATGCATAGAGGAAGGAGGAGATATGTTGATGGGATATTCCTTCCCAACGAACCTAATCCATTCCAGTTAGATGAGCATTTGAATCTTCCAAGAGAAGAAGAAGTACACCCCTTTTTTGATGTATTCCCCAATTTGAGCAGTTCTGAAACCTCTTATGAAGATCAAAATCAACTTGAGAATCCCTTTTTCTTGGAACTACATCAGGCAGGCATGGAGGATGCAAATAGAAATAGACCTAACCAACTAGCTTTTCCTTTCCCCATTTCCCATCAAAATGAAGTTGACAACCTCAAAATATTCTTCCTTTAGTACTTCCTAAGTTTTATGGACTTGTCCTAGAAGATCTTGATACTTTCTTGTTTCAGTTTGACATACTTTGTAAGAGTTATGACTATACCACCAATGCCCATAGGCTTAAGTTATTTCCTACCACCTTGAAAGAGGTTGCATTAAGATGGTTCATGAGTCTAGGAAAAAATACTATGGAGACTTGGGAGGAAATGAAGACAAAGTTCATTTAGAAATACAAGGAATATTGTAGGGGCAGTGACATGAGAGGAGATAACATTTTCAGGATGTAGCAAAAGGAATATGAGAGCCTGGAGGATTGCATTGCAAGGTTTTTTATTTTGTCTGCAAAAATATCTACACCATACACTTAATGAAGAATCACAAATGTTGCTTTTCCTAAGAGGAATTAATGATAGTTGTACAGATGCCTTAGACCTGATTTGAGGAGGAGATATCACCCAAGTTCCTTGGGAAAAAATCAAGAAGATATATTAGAACTATTCTAGGGAAGCTTCAAGGAAAGTGAGAGCTTACCAATCCTCTATGGGTCAGTCATCTACTAGTGGAGTTTCAAGAATGGAGATTTATCACTTGCTAGCAAACTTCAAGCAAGAAATTATAAACAATCTAGCTACTCAGCAAGATACATTTTAGGACAAAAAGAAACAAGAGGAGGAAGAGGCAACATTGCCAGACTATTGCTCCCATTGCAAACAAAAGAAGGACCGTAGATGCAAGATGATAGCCAATATTGACAGTAAGTAGATTCCACTTGATTTTAGGCCAATCTAGGGTGAAGATGACAAAGTCTACTACATTGCACAAAGGAGACCATGGGCTCCAAGACAAGGTATGCCACTAGATCCACTCTCTTTTTCTAGGCCATATTTCAATTCCTATTCATCTAGTAACCAATGGCAGCCCCCATATCCATCTAATTATGGAGAATATGCACCACAACCTTGGAATAACCCTCCAAATTCCTAGTCCAATCACCAAAACTCTCCACCCCAGTGGTAGCAATATTAGGGGAATTGGTAGAAATTTGAAGGAAATTAGTAGCCACCCCTAGGAAATTGGCAGTAAACATCTCAATGGAGGGGAGGACAGCAATGGCCAAAGTAGACAAATAGTTACATGCAACCACCTTCTCAGCCCCAAGAACTTGCTATAATGCCTCCACCTATTAGCTCAAGTTCAAATGTGCCTAAACCTACTCAGTTACTAGCTCAACCTACACCCATCCCAAATAACAAACCACAACAACAACTAGTATACTCTACTGACCCAAATCAATTCCCTACATATGTTGTGAGTGTAAGTGACATCCACTTACGTTCAGGAACTACCTTGCCAGATCCTTCCACACCTATTATCAAGCTTCTTTTGGAAGAATAAGAGCCTTTGAATACCCCCATTAAGCCAAGTGTACCTAAGAATCCTGAATTGGTCCCATTCAAGAAAATTGCACAAACACCCCTATTTCCCTAAAGATTGGAAACTATGAAAGAAAAGGAAGAAAAAGAGGACACATATTTTAAAATTTTAGATTAGTTGAAGCATATATGTGTCCAGATACCTCTATTTCATACCATAAATATGTTCCAATATATGGCAAGGAAATTAAGGAAGCATTCCTTAAGAAGCCAAGAAAGAAGAATAAAGACCGCATACGTGTGGGACAGCTAGCTGAAATCATAATTGGGAGAGTGACTATTCCCAACTATAATGATCTAGGGAGTCTTGTGGAAAGAGTTTTCATAAATGGGATCTAGATAAAGAATGCTCTGATTGATTTCGGAACAAAAATAAATGTTGCAATCGTGAGACCTACTCCTACTGTCCTGCAGCTTTTTAATAGTTTAGCTATTAAACCTGATGGTGTAGTAGAGGACCTTGTGGTAACTCTGGACTCATAGGAGTACCTAGAAAATTTCATGATTCTTTCTCCTAAAGCCATGCTTGGCAGATACCCTATCATTCTATGAAGACCATGGTTAGCAATAGAAGATGCATATATTAGATGCAGGTCATGAGACATGACCATTTTTTATGGAAATAGCACCAAAAAAGCTTGTTCTCTACCCTCCTGCTCAGCCATCCAAGGATATGGATAGTTCCATATTGCCACATGTTGGTGAAGAGGTAAAGGAAGTTAACTCTATGGCACAACATATTATGTTAGGAAAAAACTCTTTCATGTAGGTTCAAGATAAAGATGACGTATTGTCTAACATAATTCAAAATCATTGTGAAGTGGAGGAAGCATCATCCTCTTATTTTGTTGCTCTAGTCAAGACACTTCTGCTTGCTCTTCCTATAGCCGCTCTTCTTACAGAAAAACTTCCTACAACAACAGGTATGTCTCATACATTGCTGCCACATGAACTCAAGGTACCAAGCATTAGTGAAACAACTATGGTAGAGATAACTACACAAGTGCAAGTGATAGAAGGAAAATATCTACACATCAAAAACAAATTGAGTAAAGAATAGAAATTGTCATTGAATAACTTACTGAGGACCCACCAACATGCATTTGCATGAAACTATCATGATATGAAGGGATTGGACCCTAAGATTTTCACTCATAGAATTTACATCAAAGATGATTGTACAATAGTAAGGTAGCCACAAAGTAGAATTAACTTTGCATTAAGAGAAATTATAAAAGGTAAACTACAAAAATTTCTAGATGCAAGATTTATCTACCCCATTTCAAATAGCTAGTGCGTGTCTCCATTGGTGATTGTGCCCAAAAAGGGAAGGAAATGGCAAGTTTGTGTTGATTACAAGGAACTCAATACTGCCACCAAAAAAGACCATTTTCCCTTACCTTTCATAGATCAAGTTCTAGATTCACTTGCAGGCAAGCAGTACTTCTCTTTTCTAGATGGATTCAACGACTATAACCAGCTCCAAATTTCATCGTAGGACTAGGTGAAGACTACCTTTACCTATCCATGGGGGACCTATACGTACTCAGTACTTCCATTTGGATTATACAATGTGCCTCCAAATTTTCAAAGGGAATTCATTAGCATATTCTCAGACATCTCACATGATTGCATAAAAATTTATATGGATTATTTTAACACCTATGGTTTTGATTTCAATGCAGAATTGGAGAATCTCAGGAGATTCATACAAAGATGTGAAGACCACAATATATCTCTAAATAGTGATAAGTGCTTCATGATGATGCAAGAAGGTGTATTCCATGGCCAATACATCACTCACAAAGGAATTCAAGTAGATCTTGCAAAGATTAAGGTGATCACAAATCTGCCTATACCTATAAAACAAAAAGATGTTAGGAGTTTCTTGGTCCATGCAGGCTACTATAGGTGTTTCATCAAGGATTTCATCAAAATAGCAACACCATTGTATACTATTCCCACTAAAGATGTTGAGTTTCAGTGGATTGAAGACTATGAAAAGGCATTTTCTAATTTAAAGGAAGATTTAACTCATGGTTCTGTACTCAAAGGTCCTAATTGGGAGCTTCCTTTCCACATCCATATAGATGCATCAGAATAGTCCATAGGAGTAGTCTTAGGGAAAAAAGGAGCTATTAAAAATGCTATTTATTTTGTTAGAAAAAACTTGCAATGAGCTGAATTCAATTATATTGTAACCGAAAAAGAAATGTTGGCAATAATCTATGCCTTCAAAAAATTTAGGCACTACATAATAGGCTATCAAATCTTTGTGCACGCAGACCATGCAGCCATTAGGTATCTCATGAATAAAACTCTAATATCAGGTAGGTTAGCAAGATGGCTATTGCTAATGCAGGAGTTTGACATAACCATTGTAGATAAACAAAGGAAGGCCAATGTTGTTGCAGAATTTCTTTCATAGCTGACTATATCATAGGATAATCAGGTCATAGATGACTCTTTCCTTGATAAGCACTTATTTTCCATTAGTGTGCAAACACCCTGGTATGCTGACATAGCTAACTATTTGGTCACAAGGAGAGTTCCTCCTCACTCTCTCCAAAAGAGAAAAGGGTGCTCATTGAAAAATCATTTCCTTTCTCATGGATTGTAGGATTTTTGTTCTAAACTAGACCAAACCATTTCATGAGGAGATGTGTGAGGGAAGATGAGACATATGATATTTTTCATGCATGCCACAACAAACCATGTGGAGGAAATTTTGCAGCCAAGAGGAAAGCAATGAAGATTCTAAATACAAGATATTACTAGCCAACACTCCACAAGGATGCAAGGAGATCTACAAGAAAGTGTGATAGATGCCAAAGAATGGGTAGGCCAACCAAATCTGATGAGATGCCCCTATACCCTTAGGTAGTAATCACTCCATTTGACAAGTGGAGATTAGATTTTGTAGGACCCATTGATCCTCCATACAATGGTAAGTCTTATATCCTCATATGCACTGATTATGTAACTAATTGGATATAAGTTAAGGCCATGAGGCATGCAAGAGATAATAAGTTTGTAGAATTTCTTTATGAGGAAACTTTTACCAGGTATTGGGTTCCAAGAGAGATAGTGATTGACCAAGGGGCTCAATTCACATCAACCCTTGTTGAAGCACTGGGCAATGAGTACAAAATAAGGCACAAGAAGTCTACTCCTTATCACCCCCAAGCCAATGGACAAGTTGAGGTGACTAATAAGGAAATTGAAGCCATTCTGACCAAAAAGATGGGTATTCATAAGAAGGTTTGGCAAAAAAATCTACCATAAGTTGTTTGGGCTTATAGGACAACCTAGAAAACAACTACAGCCTTCACACCATTTGAGTTGTTGTATGGAAAGATAATTATGATTCCCAATTAATTTGAACACAAGACTCTTAGGACTCTAATATACTTGGGGATGGACATCTCTGAGGCACAAAGGGAAAGAATCATGCAATTCAATGCATTAGATGAAATGAGGAAGGTAGCCTTGCATCATATAGAGGTAGTGCATAATTAGAGAGTCAAGTGGCGTGATAAATTCATCAAGAATAAGAAATTCCAACCAGGAAATTGGGCCCTGCTCTACAACTCAAGGCATTAGGATAATGCAGGAAAATTATAGACAAGGTGGCTAGGGCCATATGAGGTTATTGAAGTATTCCCCAATGGTGTTGTTCAACTCACTACTATTGACCCAATTAGATTTAAGCTGCTTTTCAATGGTCATCACCTTAGATTGTATCACAAGCCAACTTTCAAGGAGGAATTCCTACAACAATTCACTCAATACGCAACACCTAAACTTCTTGCAGCCAAAGAAAGAAAACCTAGTGTCCCTCCTAGCTAATTAAGGTACATAACTTGTCCTAATAAAGACTTCCACTTTAGTAAAGGTCCACTTTTTCACCCATCTACCCATCCATCTCCACCTTTCTCTCTCTTTCATCATGCCTCCATCATTTCACTTCATTCCATCATCACTTCACTCCATTCTACTCCACTTTCATTAATTGTTCAACTAGCCTCTCAAAAGGTGATTGGTACTTTCTCCATAATATTTGTAATAGATCTTCCAAGAATCTAGGTATGTGCACATCAAGTTGTTATCTCTTAATTGCCTTTTAGTACATTCATTTAATTGTTGTAAATTAATATAGATTTTCTCCATAGTATGTCATTATTCCTTGCCCTATCATAGCTCTCATGCATGTGAGGACACATGCTCAAATTTAGGTTGGGGGAGAAAAGTGTGAATACTATTTCCATGTGACTGTCCATGTTGGCTCATGTCAACAAAGTTTAAATTGAGTTGATTTTGAATTCTGAGTGATATGGTGGCTCACACGTGTAAGGTGACATCAACTACCACCATTTTTCTTGATCATAGCCTTAATTGATTACTCTTTTATTTCCTTTATTACTCTTGTCATAATCTTCAGCCAAAAAAAGGTAAAATTCAAACAACAACAATCTTTGAAATTAGCAGTGTTGTAGGAAGGAGAAGTTTATCTTTCAAACAAAGATTGTAGGAAGAGAAACTTTGCATAGCAATTGTTTGATTGTAGACATCTGAACAATGGGAGGTGGGTTAATCAAGAATGAACCCATGGTTCATGACATATTACTGTAGGATGCACCCTTCCAAGCTGAGTTCAGAAACTGTGGGTGGTTAGATTATTTAGAAAAACTTAATGGTTTTAATGAAGACATTGCATTGGAATTTTCTCAAACATTGTCTAAAGGAAAGACCACGATGAAAGGTTTGGAATTAATGGCTACCAAAGAAAGAATTGTAGAAGTTATAGGGTTGCCTACCGACAATGAAAATCGCCCTGCTTCAAAAGATGCCAAGTTGGCTAGGATTAAATTTACAGAACTTGGTGATCCTCCATTGAGTGTGGAAAAAAAAGGTACAAAAAGAATCTCTATGCTCGAACAATGGAAGCAAGTAGTTTTTCATGTTGTGAAGTGCATTGCTTATGAAGCTTGCTAGTGGAATCTGCACTCTATGCACTTCAAAATTTTGAATCATATGAAGCACAAGAGAAGAATGAATCTGCCAAATGTGCTATACCACCTTCTCTCAATCACGGTGGTCGAGACCCAAAAAGGTAGGGATAATTTTATTTCCCACCATTTTCTAATAAAATTGTTAGTTTAAAAGTCTTTGCATGATGTCTCTGACATGACTTGGGAAGAATTCTTAAATATTGATCAAATTAGACTAGAACAATTGCAACCTAGAGTTTTTCCTCAACCTCATAGGGCTAGCAGAAGATTGAGCATGACTGAAGCTACTCCTGGTGCCTCAACTTCTAGTGCAGGCCCTAGTGCAAACCCTCCTATAGCTGAAAAAACCATAAAGATCAGTTCTTTGGAGGTAGAGCATTCATGAAAAGAATGTTCCTCTTTAGATTATGATGATGATGTTCTTCTTGGAATCTTAATGAGAAATAGGGTACAAAAGAAAGAGGTAGAAATAAAGAAAGGAAAGGTTAAAAGGAAAACTACAGGAAAGAAAGTGCCAAACTATAAGAAATGGAAGGCTAACACTGTTCTTCCTACAGCTGAAGAAGAACATAAGACCCCTCCTAGAAAATCAAGACCAGTTGGGCCAGCCTTTGGTGTGTCTCTATAGGGAAGCCCTATGACTAGAGAAACATCACAAGAGGACATAGAGGCCCTAAAGGAGAAGTTAAATGTCAAGGAAAAGGACATATTTAAGGAGGCAACAAACATAACATTGACGGATCTTGTTGATATCACTTAACAAGTTGAAAGTCAAGAGTTTGAGGAAAATCAAGAGCTCCTATAGCAAGAGCAATAGAAAGAGTTCCTACAACAAGAGCAACAGCCATAACAAGAGGTCTTGTAGCCAAAACTAGGAGAACAGTTAGCAGCCCTACAGCCCAAATTGTATGAGCAATCAGAATCCCTACAAATAATGCTACATCATGAGCAAACATTAGTTCTAGGAAAATTTTTGGTAGGAATACATAGGCCCTCTAATTTTTCAATGTACATGGTAGCTATGAATTTATGGAAAGAGATGCAAAGGGAAGAATGGAAATAGGAGAAAACGTAGGCTAAAGAAAGAAATTCAAAAGAGAGATGAAGAGATTGAATACAAGGATACAAAAATTGCTTGTTTAAAGAAGAAGGTGGACAATATGACAACCTTAGTACCTCAGATATTAGAATGTAGGACTCCTCCAAGGGTCTATGATTTGTATCTGAAGGAGAAGCATCTTTATTTTAAACTAGCAAGGATTGTTTTAGGTTTGAATCCTTCTATTAAGACTCCTCTTGAATTTTTCAATGCTTATCGAATTGCTCCTCCTAAATGAAGAATTTGTTGTGGGAATTCTACTTACATAATTATTCAAAAGAGAGATGAGGAGATTAAAGAAAAGGATGCATAAATTTATACTTTAAAGAAGAAGGTGGGCAATATGACAACCTTAGTACCTCAAATATATTAGAATGGAGGACTGCTCCAAGGTTCTATGCTTTGTATATGAAGGAGAAGCATCTTTCTTTTAAACTAGCAAGGATTGTTTCAGGTTTGAATCCTTCTACTAAGAATCCTCTTGAATTTTGCAATGCTTATTGGATTGCTCCTCCTAAAATGAAGAATTTGTTGTGTGAATTCTACTTACATAATTATGTTGTGACCCAAGACCATGATGGGAATCCACTATTGTATGCTGGAGGTGTCCAATTAAGGGCATTCATGTCTTGGATACAGAATGAGAAAGTTGGGGAAAATAGTTTAGGACTTATAGGAAAACTGAATCGAACACTCCCCTATCCATCAGGCTGAATCTAGAAATCTATGGAGCATTTCCATGGATTGGAACATAATTCTTTATAGACCAAGCTTTGATAGTAGGATCTTGTTTGAAAGAGAAGCATTTTATAAAGAATATGAGGAGGTAACAAAAACCAAAGGAGAATCTATGATGGGATACGTATCACAAAGGTGGAATATTCTAACTGATGAGTTAAAACAAGTTGAGCCTCACTCTATGCAGATCTATGCTACAACACTTAAGAGAGTTGATAGATATATGTAGATTGGAAAGACAAAAAGACAATATTAACTTCCACTAACTTTTTAGCCACCTATCCTATTGTATCATGTGCCAAATTTCAGTTATTACTAGTATGATATAGTTGCAGAGAGATGGAGATGGAGTAGATTGGACAAACAACAAGGGTTCTATTGGGATCCTAATTTAGAAACTGTAGGAACTAATGTAGGACAGCTAGCAGTTGCAAACTTTAGGGCATTAACAAAGCAAAGGAACAACCCTTCTTCTTGTGCTGGAGGACTAGCAAAGTCTTAGGTTGG
Organism: Sequoia sempervirens; assembly: GCA_007258455.2. Classification (NCBI taxonomy): domain Eukaryota; kingdom Viridiplantae; phylum Streptophyta; class Pinopsida; order Cupressales; family Cupressaceae; genus Sequoia; species Sequoia sempervirens. Next base: position 41,543 of record VDFB02364460.1, read on the forward strand.
GGAGAGTGATGAGTCCAATTTATGACTCAATTTTGATAGAAGTTTATTGTCTACTTTCCATAGTTTTCATAGACTTTGATGCTTGGATGTTGATCTTTTTATTATATTTCCTCAAAACCATAGACATTGGGCATAAGCTTATTTTTACAATCTTTAATGACATTGCCATGCTATATGAACTATCTGTGTTGATTTTACATGTGGATTAGTGAATGCTAATTTAAGATAGTTATAGATTTGCAATTTTTGTGCATATTAGTATTGATATTTAGATATAATTAGTAGACTACAAAATTAAAGAAGATTTTTCTAGCTGCTCATTCGCCATAACAGTCAAGAAGGTGGTCATTGAGAGGTCAATGAAGGGAAGACTCTCGACGATGAGAGAATCCTCATTCAAATCAAAGTTGTAACTGCCTTGTAAATGGTATTAATTATCTATTGAGAAAATATAGGCGTTACTATTGTGCTAAATCTATGTTAAGGAAAATATGCCTAACCAAATTTTGCGCATGCATAACTGCCTCTCCACTTTTTATGCTTTCCCTAAAGTGGTGTCCTCCTAGTCTTTTGGAGTTGACCACCTTGATAAGTGATTAGTTATTAGCTTTTCTCCCTATAAATAAGACTCGGATGTTCCTTCAAACGATGTTGCTTAATCTGATGGTGTACTCACATTCTTAGTTTTTTAGTAATACAATCAGGATGCTCTATTGTACTTGTTTTTTCTTGTGAATAAAATGAGTTTATATTTTCATGCATCTAAGTTTACATTTTTCTTAAGGGATACTCATCCAAGGGGGCCCACCTGGTGAGAATTGCATCCTTTACCTCAGTTGTTACTTTTTGTTTAGTAATTAGTTAAAAATCTGGCATTGGTCTATTCATGTAGACATAGTAGTTTCCTGATTGTTCATTCAAATTTTCATTTATGTCATGCATTTCAACTTAGTATAAGTTGTTGGTTTATGCTCAACACTTTTTCTATTTCTTTCCAAGTAATTTTCTTTCAGCATTGTGTCTTTCTTAGATGCATGATGAATATGGCTACTTTGGATCCTTAGTGCACATGTTGTGCTAACTCATTTCAAGTTCACGTTCTTTAGTTGACAAGTTAAATGCACCTTCATGATGATTGAAATAGCTATTTATATTAGATTTCCAATCTCTGAATCACAGTTGTAAGGGCTTATTTGTTAGATCATTGTAGGAGGACAACACCATGCCCAAAACCAACAAAACATCTTCGCAAATAAAAAATGGGTTGAGAAAAGTTTTGACGTTGGAGATTTGGCTTACCTTCACTTTCAACCATGTCAATAGTCATCCTTGAAGAAAACTAGTGCCAAGAAGTTGAAGCCCTAGTTCTATGGTCCTTACAAGGTGATTAACGGGATAGGAGAAGTGGCATATGAGTTAGAACCCCTAGAAAATAGTAGAATACATAATGCATTCCATGTATCATGCATTAAGAAGGCTCTAGGAGAGCATATTGCACCCTCCACTGAGCTTCCTCCTTTGAAGGAAGAAGGAAAATTGGTTTTGATTCTTGATAATGTTATAAACACAAGAGAGGGAAGGTTAAGAAATAGGTTCATCAAATAATATCTCATCAAATGGAAAGGTTTACCTATGGAAGACACTATGTGGGAGAATGATTAGGTATTCTAGTTCTATAACCTATGAATGATTGTGTTCAAGTATTTTCAAGGAGGGGATAGTATAAAAAATCCTCATTCAAACCACTCAAGGAGAGGGCACTACATATAAAAGAATTTAATTTTAGAATTTATGTCACATCGTGGCTTCATTCTTACCAGCATAAATTATCTATTATTTTTTATATAGAAGTAAAATAATCATTAACCATTGAAGGTTCCTCTTAATATATTAAAATATATCATTAGGAGTTATTGATTCTTGGACTATTTTGAAATTTTTATTTATAAGAATAAAGAAAAATTTATGTTAAAACTATTTGGGGATATTAAATCAATTGCTACATGCTAACAAAGTTAGCCTCCATGACTACCAGGCCCTCTCCCCTATAAACCACCTACAGTTTTTGACAATTTTCTTTACATTGAAGTTGAAGATATTGGGTATCATGTACTTCAATTCTTTCACTATTTAGATAGTGTTAGGAATTGAATGATAATTTATAGATGTCTAGTTGTTTTCTGATTATGAAAGTGATTTGTGTGATTTTAGTTTCAAAATTTGTGTAAGAGATTGATTTGCATGTGAAGATGATTGTGATCCATGTGATATTTTTGTTTAGATGTTTGCAATTTGTAATCATGAATAAGTATTAAATAGGAATACATTTGAGGAGTTTGTTAGGTAAGGATTTATTCTCCTTTGGTCAAACTCTTAGGATACCAATTTAATAGCTTTTGGTAATGAACAAAAACAAGTAATCATGTATATAAGTTGTTGCAATATTGATGCAAGTTGTAACTAATGTTATTGTGTGTGTGAAAATTAAGTGCATAAATGAATTAGAACCAGTTCAAACACACCAATAGAACATTATAAAAAAAACATAAATATAAAAGGAGTAGAGATGTGCAAACTCAGTATCCTGTTTCCGTTGTCATCCTATCGTCCTCTATCTTTAGTGTTTTTGTAGATTCCAGCCTTGTGTTCTCAGATTAGTGGCTAGGCTCAACAAACTGTCTTCCTAAAGAACGAGATTTTGCTATGATATGAATGCATGATTAAGCTATGATGTTGATTTTAGCTAAGAAACTTGAAATAAACAAGATGCTATGATAAATGAATACTAAATGAATTAAATGCATAAACTCTACTTAATTGCCTATTATCAATGTTTGGATTCACATAGGTATTTATAGGGCTTTCTGAATGATTCTGATTGGCTATCTCGATTGACGGTTGTGATAATTCCTGGCAGATCAAACGGTTGAAGAAAGATGAAATTGAAGGAGAAGATAGAAGAACCCTAGAAACAGATTTTTCTATTTTATTATGAAAAAGGAAAAAGAAGAGAGGATAAGAAATCATCTTTCTTTAAAAGAATAAAAGAAAGATTTAAAAGCTAATAAATAATTAATTAAAAAAATCAATTATTTATTTGTGGAGGACATTCAGCTTTTCTTAATTAAATAAAATATTTAATTAAGCTTTTAAAAGCAGAAGAAAGCTTGTGATGGAGAAAAGAGCTTTAATCAGTTTTATTGAAAAAAGAGAATATCTCATAATTAAATAAAATATTTAATTATGATATGAGAAGATTGCACAATTAGGTTAAAATACCTAATTTTGAATTGAAAAGAAAGCATAAGATATTTTTAATTAAATAAGATTTATTTAATTAAATCACTTTTATGAAATTAATTAAATGAAACATTTAATTAATTAGAAGAAGAATTAAAATTAGAAGAAAGGGAAATATTTAAACTTAATTAAATCAAAAGATTTAATTTAAATTCAAACAATGATAATTAATTTAAATAAATAGAATGTATTTATTTAATTAATTAAGTGGATATGAAAATAATTAAATAAAATAAATTTATTTAATTATGGAAGAAGAATAAGATGAATGAACAATATAATTAAATTAATTAAATTTAATCATATGTAGAGGACTTTAGAAAACTAATTAAATAATAAATATTTAATTAATTGCCAGGATTATAGACATGACCATTTTTATGCGTATACATTTTGCCCCTCTTTGAAGTGATTTGTGAAACGCATTACTTCAAAGAAAATAAAATTTTTGCCCCTGATATGTTTCTGATTTTTGATGTTGATGATGCCCCCTCGGGAGATAAATCACGGAATAAGAAATTGATAAGGATTGAGGAACAGTGATTTAGCTCCTGATAGATAATGTGGTTGATGCCCCAGTGAAAAAGAGGATGAAAAATGGGAAATGCCACTACTGCCCATCCTGAAAAGACCCTTATAAGGTAAAAGGGGTAAAATGAGGTGTCATTTTCATCCTGTTGCTACAGTGAATTTTGAGCTCTGAGAGTGACTTGGCGAAATGGTGTTCCCCATGCACAGACATAGGTTCGAGCGAGCGCAACGGTATCAAAGACCAGCAGCGTATGGACCACCGGTGAGTGATTTGAAACCTCTAAGTTGTCAAATTTTGTATTTTTGATCGATTTTGAATTGATTTAAAGTCGGACTACAATTTTTTTTGGAACGGTTTAGCACATCTAGGTATAGTTTTAGCGCATTCGACAAATAGTTTAGCGCATCTAGGGTCGTCCGTAGCGCATCTAGGCACAGGTCACAAACTGATCTTTTAGTGCATCCGACAGATAAAGTTGCGCATATAGGTCAAAATAGGCTAGGTCAGAGATTTAGCGCATCTAGGGCACAGAACTGCGTATTTAGGGTTTGGTTCAAAAATGTTAGAGTTGCGCATTTGATAGATAGAATAGCACATCCGAGGTACAGAGTTGTGCATTAGGATTTTTAGTGCATGTAGGAAACAATGTTGCGCTTTTGAGAAAAATTTTGGCGTATATGGGTCTTTAGCGCATATGAGCAACAGAGTTGCGCATTTAGGAAATTTTCCCCATAATGGCCGTTTGCTGAAAAAGAATGATAAAAATTGCTTCTTTAGTCAATAGATAGATAAATTGTTGGATAATCATGTTGATAGGATAGAAAATCGAATAGAGAACTGATAACTTTGCTTTCCGCGATTGAAAAACAAAGAGTAGATGAGAGATTGATTGATTTGAATTTGATAACTTTGCTTCTCGCGATTGAAAAACAAAGAGTAAACGTTGTGATAAATTTTCTCTCTGCGATAGAAAACAAATAGTAAAATAGAGATTTAAATTTGCATTCATGATTGAAATACAAACAGAAAAGGATATGTGTTGATAAATTTGTTTTCCTGAAAAGAAAAACAAATAGGAAATGATGATAGAGTAGATTGATTAGACATGCTAATAGATTGATGTAGCACTTGATATAGATTATTGATATGTTATGTTGGGTGTTGTGATGTTTTGGGACAAAATAGGAGGCTTTTAAAAGCCTCCAGATCAGAGAGCGGTTCCCCTTGTGCTGGGAGCGGATAGGAGAGTTGACACTGGCTGAGTTACAGGTGATTGCAGATTGTGGATTGGGGCCACTGTTGACCATGCCGTGAGGCATTCGGGCCAACAGGGGGCTGTTGACGGCCTTGGCCGAGAGATGGCATTCCGAGCATAACACCTTCCACCTGCCGACGGGTGAGATGAGTGTGACACCGGAGGACGTGTATCAGATTTTGGGGATTCCGGTGGTTGGAGCCCTTGTGGTTTATGACCACAAGGAGATCGGTGGGATAGAGGCATTACAGCGGATATGTGGCGATCCCGATATCTATGGGTACTGGATAGACTAGGATGACTTCAGCAGGTATCCAGCTCTAGTAGCGGTATTGGCAGCATTTGTTGGAGGTTTCCTTGGACCGGACCATCGGTCCAAGGGTTTTACCGTGGGGTGGGGGAGGATGCTAGAGTGGATGATCACTCAGCCGTAGAGATTTGCCTGGGGGAGCTGTGTCTTGGCAGATATGGATCATGACCTTCATCGGATTGTATACAGAGGATCCACCAGCCTGGCGAGTGGAGTTACATTATTGCAGATCTGGGCGTGGGAGCACATTGCTGTCACAAGACCACTATGTACCAGGGCGAGACCAGCAGGGAGGCCGTACGTATATGCGTATTATGGTGCAGTTGTCCAGCAGAGGCTGGGCAAGGTAGAGTACTGGCGGCGAGTGCTAGATGATGTAGATGCAGTGATATGGAGGCCCTACACAGACTGTGAGGCATGGGCAATGGATCAGTTAGAGATGTCGTTTGTGTGCAAACCGTGATACCTGATAGGGTGGACGCCCTTTATCATTGAGAGGTTTCTGGCACTACGGGTTCTGAGACAGTTTGGTTTTACACAAGGGATGCCCCAGGGCATTGCTCATTATGGGCGACGCAAGGGGGATGTAAGATGGGGGCCATGCATTCCCTACCAGGTAGCCTACACAGAGTACACGTCTTTACAGCCCAAGGTATGGGCGGATAGGCCAGACGTATTGGATGTAGGGATGACAGATGATTATGCCCAGTACTTTCATACTCATCCTTTTCCACGGTTCACAGTGCCAGATGAGGCACAGGTCATCAGAGCGGTCCCACAGCCAGGAGCAGGGATACATGGAGGTGTGGCAGGTGGAGAGCAGGCTATGGGTGGAGGGGAGCAAGCTATGGGTGGAGAGGAGGAGGAGGGAGAGGAGAGCGAGGAGAGTGGAGCTAGGGAGGAGGAGAGTAGCTCAGAGGACGGAGATGATGGAGATGACGGGGATGAGCAGAGATAGTAGATACTAGACAGTCTCGGCAGAGTACAGATTCCTCAGCAGTCCAGATCTGGTGCCAGGCCACAGACAGTGATTAGGGTGACATCCTCGTCCTAGCAGGCACAAATAGATGCATTGCAGGGTTAGGTGCAGACCTTTCAGGGGCAGTAGGCACAGCTTCAGAGTCAGTTGGTGCAGGCACAGAGCATGATAGTGCAGTTACAAGCACAACTTGCACAGGCACAGGCGCAGGCACAGGCACAGGCACAGGTTCAGATGCCTGCCCCAGATCCTCAGGTGGCATAGTTAGTAGCAGAGAGGGATGCCTTTAGACGACGGGCATAGGAGGCTGAGGGTGTAGCACAGAGGTTGATGGGTACCGTAGAGAGTACATCCCTACGAGAGGCCATTGCAGAGGGATTCGAGGCAGCCAGAGAGGCAGAGTACTATAGAGTTCGTTATGAGGAGCTATTCCCTCCTGAGCGGCGAGAGCCATATCCCAGATCACACAGCCAGACGAGGACCCGATCCCGGACATCGACACACGGCAGAGAGGTTATCGGGCCTCGACGGGATCCTGATGCAGGGACCAGCGGCAGGCCACCTCCTTCTGGACCAGCTCCATCAGGGGCATCGACCAGTTAGCCATTTTGGGGCTTGATTCATTATGTATACTGAGTTTTGATCATGTATGATGTATTTATGTTCTGACCTCTTATTAGTTTCATTGGACATTTGGACATTTGTATTATTTTGATGAGTGATGATATGCAGTGGTGGTATTTCTGATGATGTTTATGTTCATGCATTTATGATATGATATGGATATGACATTTATGCATGTATGTTATGAGATGGATTTTGATATGCTTTTATTACATGTGCGGACTAATCCATATGATGCAGGATGATCTAGTGATTATGATGTGTGTGCAATGATTTTGTGATGATGTATGTATATATGTGAGATGTTAATTTCTTTTTGAATTTTCCATGTATGAAATGCATCGTGATATGGTAGAAAATGAATGTGGTATGAATGGTAATATGGTAAAATGATATGTAAAATGGTAACATGATAATAAAATGATAAATGTGAATGGTAATGAAACGGTATGAGACAATAAAATGATAACTGAATGATGAAACGGTAAATGATAAATGAATGATAAATGATAATGATAAATGAAATGATAAATGATAAATGATAAATGATAATGAAAAATGAAATGATAAATGATAAATGAATGATAAATGATAATGAAAAATGAAATGATAAATGATAAACGAAATGATGAAATGATAATGAAATGATATGAAATGGTAAAAATGAATAATGAATGATAAAATGATGAACGAATAATGGAATGATAAATGATAAATGGAATGATGAAATGATAATGAAATGATATGAAATGGTAAAAAATGAATAATGAATGATAAAATGATGAAATGGTAATGATATGAAATGATAAAATGATAAAGGAATTATTTAAATGATATGAAATGAATGAATGCAATGAATTAAATGTCCAAATGTCCTCCATGAAAAGGTCAAAACTTAATAACAACCGTTTGAATACCTTCATTCAGCCCTTCAAAATACGGATATGAATCCAATATGTAGATATATACAATGAGCTAATGAACATGCAACTATATGAAACTAACCAGTTTGTTGAGCCTGTTATAAGCCTTCTTGAATCATAATAGAACATTTAAAATGTTGGAAGTATGTACAAGCATCAGAGGGGAAATTAGCGCCAATGATGACCAGAGTACAACTTTCATGAACTTTGATGTAGCAAGCAAACACAAGCATCGAGGTATAATTGAACCGAGATGACCTGAGCATTTCTTGCATAACAGACAAAGATTAACCACCGTTTTGATGCAAATGTGGAACTGTCATCGATGATATTTGCTTTGAGCGTCATGTCCTTTGACATATTTGCATCAGATTGGGCTATTAACCTCAAGACAGTAGACAAAGAAAAATCATTCTCGTTCCTTGCTACTCTAGTGCAGTACATCATTGAGTATGCTCCCGAGTAATGATATTGAAAATCAAACAACTTTTAATCAAACATGTAATACTGTTAATGCATATATTATTCAGATATTTGGATCATCCAATAGACAAATGATATGATATCTTGCTGAAAAGTGTGTCATGAGCGGATAACATTGACAAAGGAGTTTGTTGTGTGTTGGTATGCTCGTATTGCTATGTTATGGTCTAACTGTTTTGGTATGCTCTGAAAGTTAAGTGCCCCTAGTTGAATTTTTCCTAGTTGATTGACACAACTTGTGGAAAGGAATATGTACAAACGATCAAGCCATGGTAAGACGTTTTAACTCTCTAGGCAAATGGCTGCAGGATGGTGCGATTAATGACCTCAAGATGCGGAAAAAGATGGGGAAAAAGGGAAGCTTAAAAAGATAAGGTGCAAAACAGGAACTAATAGATGGAGAGGTACAGATAGCGTCTGTTTGCCATATTTTCACTATCTGTATTTATTGCATTTTGTTTGATTTCTTTTTGATTTTTTTTTGGATTTTTCTGTCAATAGACTGCCTGTTTGCCAGGTTTTCACCCTATGACATTCTCTTTTGATTTTTTTTTGTATTTTGTTGTCAATAGACTTCCTGTTTGCCAGGTTTTCACCCTATGACATTCTCTTTTGATTTTTTTGTATTTTGTTGTCAATAGACTGCCTGTTTGCCAGGTTTTCACCCTATGACATTCTCTTTTGATTTTTTTGTATTTTTGAAATGTTTTGATTTTTTTTTGTATGGATTTCTTCAGGACTTTTTCCGCTGTTTTTGTATTTCTTCAGGATTCTTCGTCATGGTATTTCCTTCAGACTTTTTCACTGCTTTTGTATTTCTTCGTGACTTTCTGTATCGGACTTTTTCTGCTATTTTTGTATTTCTTCAGGACTTTTTCTATTGTTTTTGTATTTCTTCAGGACCTTTTCTGCTGTTTTTGTATTTCTTCAGGACTTTTTTTGCTGTTTTTGTATTTCTTCAGGACTTTTTCTACTGTTTTTGTATTTTTTTAGGACTTTTTCTACTGTTTTTGTATTTTTTCAAGACTTTTAGAAAACATAATACTTCTTAAGATGTATACTATTGATGGGTTCATCCAATAGGTCTCCTTCTGGCGTTGATAACTTGTATGCTCCCGATCCGTAGACTGCAATAACCACATAAGGGCCTAACCAATTTGGTTCAAACTTTCCTTTCTTTTCTCTGTCTTGTTGATTACATGGTTCTCTTTCAGAACTAGATCACCCACCTGAAAGGTACGTGGCTTGACTTTGTGATTATAGCTCCGAGACATCATCTGTTGATATGTTTTCAAATGGTCTGCTGCTCTCTGTCTCTTTTCATCTAAAAGTTCTAACTCTTGGAGTCGGGAAACTCTGTAGTCCTCATCTGTTATGAGACCTTTCAGTGATACTCTTAATGAAGGTATTTCTACCTTGAAAGGCAGTATGGCTTCTGCTCCATAGATGAGGGAAAAAGGTGTTGCTCCTGTTGGTGTTCGGACACTAGTTCTGTAAGCCCACAAGGCAGGATTAAGTTGAACATGCCAATCCTTCCCTGAGTCATTGACAGTCTTCTTCAAAATCTTTAGTATGGTTTTGTTTTAGGCCTCTTCTTGGCCATTCCCTTGAGGATAGTAAGGCATGGAATATCTGTGCTGAATATGGAATCTTTCACAAAGTTCATCAACATCCTGATTTTTGAATGTTCGACCATTATCTGTAATAATGGCATTAGGAATACCATATCGACAAATAATGTAGTTGAGAATGAAGGATGAGATCTATTTTCCAGTGACTTTAGAGAGAGGTACTGCCTCAATCCACTTAGTGAAATATTCTGTTGCTGTGATGATGAACTTATGCCCATTTGAAAAAGAAGGATGAATTTTGCCCACTAGATCTAACCCCCATTGAGAGAATGGCCAGGTGGGTGTAAACGAATGAAGTTCTTGTGCCAGAGCATGAATAAGATTCCCATGAATCTGACATTTTGAGCATGTTTTAGCAAAGGTAAATGATTCCCTTTCCATTGTAGGCCAGTAGTAACCCATTCTAATCAATTTTTTGGATAAGGTTAGTCCACTCGAATGAGTACCACAAATGCCCCCATGAACTTCTTGTAAAGCTTTGTCGGATTCGTCACGTTCAAGACATCGAAGTAAAGTACCATCAAGACCACGGCGATAAAGGGTATCAGTGATAAGGGTATATCGAGAGGATTGTCGGATAAAGTTACGTTTTTGGTTGCGGGACAAGTCAGGTGGTAATATATCATCTTTTAGGTATGCATAAATCTTGCCATACCAGGGTGAATCAGATCCTACTAGGTGGCAGATAATTTGGCTTTCAGGTGTGTCATAGGCAGGTGTAAATAATTGTTCCACCAGAAATTCATAGCGAGTCTGTTTGTCTGGGAGTTGTATCAATGAGGCGATCGTAGCCATAGCGTCGGCCGCTTTGTTGTCAATCCTCAAGAATTTGTGTGAACTGAATGTCCACAAAATACTTCTTGAAGTCATCAATCATCTTCTTGTATGGTAACAACTTGTCATCTTTAGTCTGATAGTCATCATTGATTTGATTAATGACTAGTTGTGAGTCACCATAAACTTGTAGCTCGGTAATCCTCCATTCCAATGCTGTTTTCAGTCCAGTGATCAGTGCTTCATATTCGGCTATGTTATTGGTGCATGGAAACATTAACCTATAGGACCTAGGAATGGTATGCCCTTGAGGGGTGATGAAGAGAATGCCTGCCCCCGAGCCATGTTGAGTAAAAGAACCATCAAAGTATAAGGACCATGGCTGCTTAAAGTCTGCTGTGAAGACATCAGCATCTAGAAATTCAATGTGTAAAGGGTGCTCTGTTTGGAGAGGAGCATCTGCTAGTTGATCCGCGATAACTTGTCCTTTGATTGCTTTGCGATCAACATAGTGGATGTCGAACTCACTCAAAATCATGATCCATTTTGCTAACCTTCCTGTTAGTGATGCTTTACTTAGTAGATACTTGAGTGGATCAATTTTGGAAACAAGCTTAATTGTATGAGTTAGCATGTAATGTCAGAATTTCTGTGAAGCGAAGACGACTGCCAAACAAGCCTTCTCAATGAAAGTGTAACTAAGCTCATGACTTGTCAATGTTCTGCTAATGTAATAAATTTCCCGTTCTTTCCCTTCATGGTCTTCTTGTGCTAATAATGCTCCCAAAGATGTCTCGGTTGCAGCAATATACAGAATCAATGGTTTGTCTGGATTTGGTGGTACAAGAACTGGTGGATTCATCAGGTACTGCTTGATTTGTTGAAATGCCATTTCACATTTATCATCCCATCTAAAAGGAACATTCTTATGTAGGAGATGTGTGAATGGTAGACTTTTGTCAGCCAATTGTGCAATGAATCTGCGGATAGACTGGAGTCACCCTTGTAAGGATCTCAACTGACTAATGTTCTTTGGGGGAGGCATCTCCATGATTGCGCGAACTTTAGTAGGATCTACTTCAATTCCCTTTTTTGAAACAATATATCCTAACAGTTTTCCAGATGTGACCCCAAAAACACATTTCTTAGGGTTTAAGCGAACTTTGAATTTCTCCAATCTGGTAAATATTTTAGATAGTATCTCCAAGTGTCCTTCTCTGGTGTGTGATTTTTCCAATATTTCATCTACATAATCTTCCATGAATGTGTGCATCATGTCGTGAAAGATCATAGTCATAGCTCTTTGATAAGTAGCTCCAGCATTTTTCAAGCCGAAAGGCATGACATTCCAACAATATGTTCCCCACGGACAAGTGAAAGCTGTTTTCTCTTGGTCTTCTGGTGCAATCTTGATTTGGTTGTAACTCGAGAAACCATCCATTAATGAGTACATGGCATGGCCTACTGTTAGATCAACTATAGTGTCGATACTTGGAAGCAGAAAGTCATCCTTTGGGCAAGCTTTGTTAAGATCTCTGAAATCAGTGCATACTCTTACACGTTTGTCTGGTTTTGCTACTGGTACAATATTGGAAATCCATTCAGCATAGTCAATTGATCTTATAAAACCTGCATCGAGGAGCTTCTTGAGTTCTTCTTTAACCAATAGTGCAATATGAGGATTCATATTTCTGAGTTTTTGTTTTACTGGTTTGGCTCCTGATTTGATAGATAAATGATGCATAATGAGATCAGGATCAAGGCCGGGCATATCTACATATGACCATGCAAAATTGACTTGATTTTCCTTGAGAAAATTCATGAACTCTGGGATTTCTTTAGCTGTCATTGATTCAGCTATCTGTAGGATCCTTGGATTATCTATAGTTGCAACGTTGATTTCCTTTGTAGGCTCAGTCAAGATGGATGATCGCTCATGATAGTGCTCTGGGAGAGTGTCAAGAGTCCCATCAGATGGTGCCTCAAAAAGGTTTTCACCATCTGATACGCTCTTTATTTTGTCTTTTGCTTGATCTAGTACTACCAGATTCTAGTTTTCACCACTAGACCGTTTATCTTTATTTTCATTTTTGCAGCTAGGAGACTTGACACTCTCCTGATTAAAGACTTCATACTGAAAATTGCTAGTGGAACAATTATTTACATCATCGGCGGAAAGGAAGTTTATGATAGCTTCGTCGTTTGGAAAAATAGATATATCCATAGGTTCGGTAAGATCCCACTCAATGAGATCAGGATGGATTAATGGTAGGACGTCATCCGGTTGTGTAAAATTGGCAATGGTTAGGGTCAAGACAGAGTTATCGGTAGGATCCGAGGTATGAGATAGGTCAATGATGGGACTATTTTCCTGATAATCTTGTTCGTTAAAATCCGACTCAGTATCACTAGACTCATAGTTGCTTTGTGGTTCAGATTCTTGTGGTTGGGATCCTGAACCTTCTCCTTTGATTAAAGCGGGCATATACTTATGTATGACATCTACCTCTTTGTCTCTCCAAAATTTGTTATCATGGATGGTATCCCATTCATATTCAGCAGAATCTGTGTCAGAGTTATTTTCAATGTAATTCAGGACTGATACCAAATATGTTTCATTCTTATCAGAACCTTCTTGCAGTGTAAAAACATTACCTTGGGATTGTTTAGATTGGGTAGCCTCATAGCCTATTCCAGTTTTATCATATGCCGCAAGTCCTGGAAGATGGATAGGCTCAACTATGCCTTCTTTTCTCTTTCCAAGAGGACCATTATCATATCCCATCTTTTGCATGATAGAATATCCTTTCCCATATTGTTCTATTGGTAAGGTGACGTTTAGAATTGCGTCCTCTTCGTCTTTATAGAGCCAATCTAGAATTGTTGTATCCTCAGGATCTCCCATGGGAAATTTTTCTTTGATAAATTGTCCATTGAACTTGGTAGTGGGCTCTGTTTGTACCTGTGCTGATGTTGATGCTGCTGATATCTGTTGTGGTGTAATAGAAGGTTTTCCATGTGATCGAGGAGACATAGGTAGATTAGCAAGACAAAGGGAATATTCCCCAACTCCACTTTCCTTGAACTGTAGTTTGTTGTCAAAGCTTTTAGTTAACTTGACTGATGTGTGTAGCATCTTGAGAAGAAGTATCAGCAAGTGCTTCTCGATTATTCAGAACCAAAGTATCTTGATGAGCTTTGACATTGGCACAAGTTTGGGTGTTTGAGTTATCAGCTGGTATAGTGATTTCCTATCCATCATACAGAAACTTAAGACATTGGTGGTAAGTGGACGGAACAGCTTGCATCTCATGGATCCAAGGACGACCCAACAAGATATTGTATGCAAGATCTCGCTCTAAAACTTGGCAAAAGGTATTTTTGATAACAGGTCCCACTCTGATTGGTAGCATGATTAGACCTTTAGACGTTCTCTCCTCATCATCATAGGCTTTAATGGTAATCTTCCTTCTAGGATCAATGGAGTCTTCGGCAAATCCTAATGCTTGAATCACCTTCAAAGTACATATGTTTAGACCAGCCCCTCCATCTATTAGAACATGTTTGACACGGAATTTGTGGATCATGACCTCTAAGTATAATGATGAATTGTGGGGATGAGTTAGGGAAACATCATCTTTGTCTGAGAATGAAAGGCATGTGGGGGAGGACAAATGTCCTACCATGGTTTGAAATCGATTCACATCCAAATCCGTAGATACAGTCGTTTCAACGAGGGTTTTATCTAAAATTTCCCTATGTGCAGGGGAAATCTTCAAAAGTTTGAAAATGGAGATTTGAGCTGGAGTTTTTTGAAGTTGGTTAACTAAGTCGTATTGGTGTTGAGGAGAGGTCTCATTGGATTTTGAAGAGGTACCTTTCAAAATAACCTTAGCTTGTGCTCTTGTTGTGACATTTACTTGTCCATTGTCTACTTTCTCTTTGATTTTTATGACGTTGACTCGCTCATCGTCCGTATAGAGGTGACAGATTACATTATCATCAATTTGGTTCACAGTTTTGTCAGAAGATTCTCCCTTTTGATAATTTGGTAGAGGATTTTGAAATGCTTGGTGATCTTCATTGGATTTTTGTTGTCCTTCTACTATGATAATTCCCTTGTCAATGAGATCTTGAATAGCATGTTTCAAACCTTGACAGTTGTTTGTATGATGACCTCTGCACCTATGGTAGTCACAAAAATAGGCTTCGTTCCATGATGGAGGCTTTACATTAGGTTCGTAATTGCGTTGTGGGGGTAATATAAGGACGTTCTTTGCCATGACCTCTTTGAAAGCCGATTCTAAGGATTGTCCTAGTGGAGTAAAAGCTCTTCTATTGGAGAAGAATGGAAATCGTTGTGGTTTCGTGTTTGAGGTATTCCCTGAAGTGTTGTTGTTGTTGTTGTTGTTCCAGTGGTTTTGGTTGTTGGCAGTCCCTTGATTGTAGTTCGTTGGAGGGGGATGATTGTTTCCTTGATTTGCGACTGAATTGACATGGTTGTAATTATTGTTACGAGGAGTGTTCAAGATAAATGGCTTAGTTGTGATATGATTTGCATCTACAACACCATCATTTACAACATTCTTGTTGCGGGTCCAAAACTTAGACTTGTCCTGATTGTTGTAATGGTTAGATGAGGCAGGGTTGTCCCTATCAAGTTTTATGGTCCGTCTTTTGACTGAAGCACTTTCGATGGTGATGGCATCCTCAATCAATTTCTCAAAGGAAGGTGGACAGTGTAGATTTAAACGATAACTCATTTCTGAGTTGAGGCTATTGATGAAAGTAACCATTTTCTCCTTTTCAGGGACATGACGGGGGTACCTAGCGAACATTCTCCTCCATCTTTGAAGAAAGGTAGTGAAAGATTCTCCAGGTTTTTGCGTAACTTTGCAAAGATCAATCATGGTGATTTGGTGTTGAACATTGTAGGAGTATTGTTTTATGAACAAATTCATTAGTTCCTCAAATGTTCGAATAGGAGGTGTAATCTTAGATAACCATTCCATAGAGTTGACTCCAAGGCTTCGCGGAAATAATCACAATAAATATGTATCTTCGTGGGCAAATTCCAATGTCATGTTTTGAAAGTCTCTAACATGGTCAACTGGGTCTGCTTTTCCATTATAACGATCAAATTTGGGGATTTCATAGTGTTTAGGAAATGGAATCATGTTGAGACTTCTATCAAAAGGATAAGGACATATGTCATCCAAAGTGTACTTCTTGGTTGCGGTTCCTCCTCGTAACTCTTTGATTTCTCCTTGCATTTCTCTAAACTCTTTTTTGAAGGAGGCGTATTCAGATAGGGATGGCTCTTCCTCGGTGGTTTTTAATTTCTCAGTATCAAAGTCTTTAGGCAATTTAGCTCCTTGATCTGCTAGAAAAAGAAAGTATTTCTCTTTGTCACGTTGTATAATCTTTTCAAGGGCTTTAAGAAACTTGGGATTTTGTTCTGCCTCTCTAAGTTCAAGTTCGTCGTCTTGTTCATCATTACTACCTATAGGAGTTTTGTTCATGTTTTTGTTCTTAAGTATCAAACTTTCCTCTCTGTCAGCCATATTGTTGTTACTGAAAAGGGGATTGCGACTTACACTAAAAAGAGGACTATCTCATTCACCCTCTTCTTGAGGTGTTTCTCCTGCTTTGTTGTGTTGAGATCTCGTAAAAACAGGCATATGTAAGAAATCCTTGAATATGGTCGAGGGTCACTGAAGGATCTGATTGGGACGTGTTGAATATTCAATTGAAGGTTGTGGTACGTTCTCAAACTCAAGAGGTTGATTCAAATTATGACGTTGAGATAATGCTAATCTTTGATAATAAGCTTGGGTAGCCAAAGGTTCTACAACATAATCGTCGGTGAATCCCCTAATGTAGTCTTGGTATCTATGGAGGAATGTGCGATAATGGAGCAAGACATCTCGACTCTTATACATGAATTCTCTGCGATCTAAAGTCTTCTTGTAACTTAAATTTGATTTGGGCTTCTTGATCCTATTGAAAAATGATTTCTTGGTGAACTTGGTTGATTTCCACTTTCTTAACATGGGAGTAAAATCTTAGAAAGTCGGGTCTGTGACAAAAACCTAAAAGCGCTACTCTGTTTCCCAAATGCGCTACAGAAAAAGTCAAATGTGCTGGCGAAATAGTCAAATGCACTGCATAAAATCTCATATGCGCAGGAACAGAGCACCGATGCGCAGTAGAAAATCCTAAATGCACTGAAACAGAACACAAATGCGCTAGAACAGAGCTTCAATGCGCTGTAGTTTTCCCCTAGATGCGCTAAAACAGTTTTTCTAGGACAGTTTTGACCAGTTTTCAGCTGAAATTTGTCATGTTTGTTCTTGGATGATCGTTTATATGAATTAATGTTTTGAAAGCATAGCAAACAGTTTGATTTAAGTTTATTCATAACCAAACACAGAATAAGACAAGCACAACCTAGGTTAGGCCAGGACAATATCCGCTAGACTCCATGTGGGTTTCCCCAACTGCATATCAGTAGCGTGTGAATCCAGAAGCTTGCTGCACGGGCTCCCCCTTACAGTGCACTCTCTTCCAGGCCAACCAAGCTTCCAACCCCCATGAAACTCCCATGGCGAGCTGATCACCTCTACTATTGACTGCAAAAGTGTGGAAGGCTTCACACCGACGGTGCTGGACTAACAAATAGAAGGTTTTTGGCTTTCTAAACAATGGTATTTAGTTTGGGACCCCCGTTCGAGTGGCCATACATGGGGCAAGAGATTAATCACCATTAAGGTGGCACTCCAGCCTGAAGAGGTTAAGCTCAACAGGGTTTAAGGGAGTACAACTCTCCGTATGACACATCCGCACAAGCAACCTTAGGTTTTCCCTTAAGATTTACATTTATATACCAGTCGGGGGTAGCTTGGCCTTAGTTCCATTGCCGGTTTGAGTCATCCCTTAAGGTGAGTACTTTTTCCCTAAGGCAGGCCCAATTTCTAGAGTCAATAACCGTTTCTCTTGCACCCAGGATCGCACAAGTGCGCAAGGGGAGAGGATACTTGGATTATCAAATCAGGGTTACACAGGGAAAAGTGGGTTTGGTTTTCTGATCACCTAGTTTGCACAGGGTGAGAGCATAATCACCTACCACTTTCAAGCACAGTCAATAAGAGTAGACAGATTCATTTTATGTGCACCAAAATCAAATGTGATTTAATCTAAGTGAAGGTGTTGCTTCACAACAGACATGGGGTTCATTTTAACTGCATGATAAAAGGTGTGGTGGCTACCCTAGATTGATTCATTTTAAGCCCAACATATAAATGAAAGAAATTCTATCTACAGAAGGCGTCAGACTCAGAATCTCAGTTACAGTTCTGGATGTGAAGCTCTGTCTCCCGAATGCGTAGAAACAAAGACCAGAAGCGCAACTCTGTTACATAAATGCACTAAAATAGAAAACAAATGCGCCTTTCTGTTACCCAGATGCGCGAAAACAGAAACTATATGCGCTATTCTAAATGCAGAGATTTTTTTTAATTTTCTGATACAACTTTAAATGCACTAAAGTATGTCCTAAATGCACTAACTAAAATACTAAATGCGCTACAGAAAATGATGGATGCACCACTCTGTTTCCCATATGCGCCACAGAAATGACCAGATGCGCCAAAACAGAGCCCAGATGCGCCATAATACCTGCAAAAGAAAATTTTCTGAATCTTCCAAAACGCGCTGCCGAATGCCAGAAAACCCGTAAGCAAACCTGCAAGAAAGAAGTCTAAAATCGGGGCATAGGCCCCACGGTGGGTGCCATTTAATGTGTGTTTGAAAATTAAGTGCATAAATGAATTACAACCAGTTCAAACACACCAATAGAACATTATAACAAAAACAGAAATATAAAAGGAGTAGAGATGTGCAAACTTAGTATCCTGTTTCCGTTGTCATCCTATCGTCCTCTATCTTTAGTGTTTTTGTAGATTCCAGCCTTGTGTTCTCAGATTAGTGGCTAGGCTCAACAAACTGTCTTCCTAAAGAATGAGATTTTGCTATGATATGAATGCATGATTAAGCTATGATGTTGATTTTAGCTAAGAAACTTGAAATAAACAAGATGCTATGATAAATGAATACTAAATGAATTAAATGCATAAACTCTACTTAATTGCCTATTATCAATGTTTGGATTCACACAGGTATTTATAGGGCTTTCTGAATGATTCTGATTGGCTATCTCGATTGACGGTTGTGATAATTCCTGGCAGATCAAACGGTTGAAGAAAGATGAAATTGAAGGAGAAGATAGAAGAACCCTAGAAACAGATTTTTCTATTTTATTATGAAAGAGGAAAAAGAAGAGAGGATAAGAAATCATCTTTCTTTAAAAGAATAAAAGAAAGATTTAAAAGCTAATAAATAATTAATTAAAAAAATCAATTATTTATTTGTGGAGGACATTCAGCTTTTCTTAATTAAATAAAATATTTAATTAAGCTTTTAAAAGCAGAAGAAAGCTTGTGATGGAGAAAAGAGCTTTAATCAGTTTTATTGAAAAAAGTAGAATATCTCATAATTAAATAAAATATTTAATTATGATATGAGAAGATTGCACAATTAGGTTAAAATACCTAATTTTGAATTGAAAGAAAGCATAAGATATTTTTAATTAAATAAGATTTATTTAATTAAATCACTTATGAAATTAATTAAATGAAACATTTAATTAATTAGAAGAATTAAAATTAGAAGAAAGGGAAATATTTAAACTTAATTAAATCAAAAGATTTAATTTAAATTCAAACAATGATAATTAATTTAAATAAATAGAATGTATTTATTTAATTAATTAAGTGGACATATGAAAATAATTAAATAAAATAAATTTATTTAATTATGGAAGAAGAATAAGATGAATGAACAATATAATTAAATTAATTAAATTTAATCATATGTAGAGGACTTTAGAAAACTAATTAAATAATAAATATTTAATTAATTGCCAGGATTATAGACATGACCATTTTTATGCGTATACAGTTATGATTATCTATTGTGCCTTTAGGATTTCAAATATTTCATAAAATTTAAAATTAATTCTAGAGATAATCATTAAATATAACTCCCATAGATGCAATGAAATACTTTGCACCTAGGAAGGGATCAACTTAAGCCAAAATTTGAATTTAAATTTTGAAATAGTTGGGATTACTTATTTAGTTAATTTTGTTTCAATTGAAGTTAAACATACAACATATGGGGTATTTCAATTCTTTTAGTACTTAGAAAATATTAGGAATGGATTGAATTATGTCTTTCTTGTCTATTTTATATTTATGTTTATAAAAGTGATTTGTGTGATTGTAGTTTTTAATTTTGTGTGATAATTGGATTGGTGTGGGATGGAAATTTTGATCTTTGTAATTGTTGACAAGTATTATATAGCAATACATTTAAGGAGTCTTTTAGGTAAGTATTTATTCTCCTTTTATCAAACCCCTAAGGTACCAATTTAATAGCTTTTGGTAATGAAAAAGTAATCATGTATGTTTCTACAATAGTGATGTAAATTATAACTAATTCTATAATAATCTATGCTTCCTTTAGGATTTCAATTCTTTAAAAAAAATTTAAATGATGTCTAATGTTAATCAGTAAATATAACTTCTAAGAATGCAAATGAAACACTTTGCACTTCAATTCACCACATAGTAGTCACCTAGAAAGGAATCAACTCAAGCCAAATTTTGAATTTGAATTTTAAATAGTTGGGTTCATTTCTCTAAATTATAGCTTGTATAACTAGTGAAAACATAAGAATATGGTGCTCCACCTTTTAGGAGATGGAACAAAAAGGTAGGGTTCTAGGACCTTTCCACCTATTTCCTCCAAGTTTCATTCAAGGAAACCTTAGAGATCATAATCTAGGGATGGAATGAGGGAAAGAGATTTACAATAAGGTGTCTTAGAGTGTGATTAAAGATACTAAGAGGGGGTTCACCAGCAAGAAAAGGCTTGGAAAGACAAGAAATGTTAATGACATGCAAAAACCCTAATGATATGAACTCAACTCAGAATAATAAACTAGAGGTAAATAGAGGTGGACCTAGCAAGCTAAAGAGGCTCAAAATGAGGTCTGAAATCCTAAAAAATTGACTTTTAATGCACAATAGGACTCATACTCCAGTAATGGAAATTTTGTCCTAGTTTAGGGTTTCTAGGCAAAAACTAGAATTTCACAATGGTAAATCTAAATCCTCTGAAATATGGGAAAAGTGTTATACTAGGACTCATACGCCACAAGTGGCATATCAATCCTGTTCTTCTTTTTTGGAAAGTTAAGATATGTATCTATTCTCCTATCTCTTCTCTTCCTTCCAAACTCTATTTCCATATTTGATCCTACTCAAAAGCCTGCAAATAGAATATTGTATTGATTGACTTATGGGGGGTTTGCCTCAGTCAAACCCCTATTTTGGTAGTTAAACCTTGATAGAAATAATAGATCTTGAAATTAAATATGAGTCCAAGCCCTAATAATAAGTGAATCTAATATTAGGAGATCTAAAATGCCATAAAATATTTTCTAATGTGCTATAATAGGATTCATAAATGAAACATAGAGATGATGACTCACTTTGGGAGATCTATAATCACCCTAATAAGCCATAATAATGCATGTATCTTCCTTTAGGTAGAAAGTAGAGAGATAATGGAGGATGGAATCACTTAGGAAAAGAGGTCATTACGCTTGGTTCAATGGCTAGTTCCATCTCCCCAACATAGAATCCATCATGATTCTCCATAGGCAACCATCATGAATCCTTGACAATGCTAGATCTTGAATTGAAAGTGAGCTTGAAGACTTGCAAAAACACTATAATGCTACTTCAAGACTTCGACTTTATGTGATTCTTGCTCTTAACTGCTCTTGTGAAAGTATGCTTGAGTGCTCAAGTTGATATTATGAATGCTTAGGTGAAATAATGATTTTAAACCTTGTTTATATAGGCACTTCATCTAATTTACAATTTATTAGATCCCAAGTGCTGACATCAACCAAAACTTTGAATTGAAAACCTTAAGTTCCTGCTTAAACCCTAAAAGGGGGCCACAGATGACTCATACATCACTTTTTGCATATGGGTCCCACCTAGGGTTCAAATACACCCAAGGTAGAGTATTACTCCCACCTAGGGGGACTCACATGCCCAAGGTGGTGTATGAGTCCCACCCTAGTTTCTCAAGGTGAGCAAATGTTGGGTTGTTTGAAAATTGAATAACTTTGTTGATTTTGTTGGGATTTCATTCGAAATAAGCCTTGGGATCTAAAATAAAGGGTTTTAGGGGACTATTAATGGTGATTTAAACGGTCATGAATGCAAGGGTACTAAAATAGTGATGCAGAGTAAGGACTTACAATAAACTTGACACATTCCAAACAAGGTTTCAACACAAATGATGCCAAAGTGCATTCATGTTCATTCTTGGTCACTTGCTCTTAAAGTGTATTGGCACTCAAAAAAGAGGAAACAACATGAAACATGATATTATTGGACTTTTCAGATCTCTTACAACACATCTTACTAATTTCTCAAACAATCACTACCCAACAAAGCATAGGTTTTATTGAACCCTTAAGTATTTAGGGTTTCTTAACTATTTTCATGAAAATGAACACACACAGGTTATCATAACTTACACATACAATTTTTTGGTGCAATTTACTTTAATGGGTATCTAGATAATATCCTTAAAAATATTTGCCCCAAGTTTCATAATTTTCCCATGGTTAAAATAAAGGTTATGAATTTATTACACTTGTTGGAAACTCTAGTTAGGGTACAGGGTTGTCATCACAAAAAATGCAATAAATTTAACAAAAATTAATGAAATTGCTCTAAAAAAAACCAAAATTTATGTATTTCATATCTTCCCCATCCGCATGCCTACCCTTGACTAAATTAGGTCATACAATCCATACAAAAGGGATTTTTTAGGCATAAAACAGTGAAAATTTGTAAATGGTAATCACTAATTTGATCATAAATTTTTCAAAACATGATGAAATTCACTCAAAAAAAAATCATTAGGAAGATAAAAAAATTATCCAAATTTTCCAATAACTGGAATGGCCATACTATATAGTAGAATTCTATACAATCCAATTTGCATTCTGTTTCACCATGGAAAACACAAGAAAATGCTTCCGAATGTTCATTTTTTCATTCAAACACTTCTCTGACCTTGGTGCTCAATTTTACATGTCATATTTATGTGATTACATCCATTCACAACTACCAAAACCAAAATTTCAACCTTTTACAACTTTGACATGACAACTTACAACTTTTTTGCAACTTTTACAACTTTTTGCTCCTAATCACCAAAATGACTCAAAAGGATCCCAAATATCCTAGAATACTCCAAATTGACCTTATTTACCCAAAACAAACCTAATCAACCCAAAAATAAAAAAAATCAACATGACACAAAATGCATCACAAGATGTCTCTAAATCAAATAGGGCCAAATTAAGTGTGAAATTGTCCCATCTCCAAGAAGGGAGTAAAATTTTCTACACTATAACTAGTTTTATTTTGAAACTATGGAATTAAAATCAAGTGGTGGATTGATAAGTTAAGTCTTAAGATTGATTCCTAGGAATAATTGTAAATGAAATTAGGTTAGGCTTAATTTATGTACTATATTTTATGTATATTATACAACTTGTACACTAGTCATTACATAAAGGAAAATTGAATCAAAGAGATCTTAAAGAGAGGAAAGTGAAATTTTCACTATTACATTTCTCACTCACTTTACTTGTATGTAAATTACAATGAAGATACATATCAGCTAAAATCAACTAGCTAAGTTAAAAATAAATATTTAAGCACTCATAAAAATGATATGGATGTGGTTGTATCTTTCGTAGATTATCCTAGAAATGAGTGCTTCATATAGAACCCTACAAAATAAAGAAAAAATTCAATGAGTAACATCTAATAAGAATTGAAAATAAGCATTTTTTTATGATCAAAGGAAAGGTATAAGGGTTTGATATATTTGACTAGAATTGAAATGGAGTACTTCTAAGGGGAAAAAGAATAATAGGTATTACTTGCATCATCAAATATTTTTAGCATCAAACACAATGCATTCTAGTTTACTTCTTAACTAATCTTCTCCTGACACAAAATCTATTTATTTCTCTATGCAACCTTTCTCTCATGTGACATTTAAATACTATAATACCTGATAATTCATTTGTCCACACTTGAAACAAATCCCTCGGAAGCCTCCACAACAACCTTAATTTCTTCTCCCTCTATGATATTTTGAGGTAAACAATCATCATTTGTGCTATGTGCAATGCTTCTAGGCTTGATACTTTCATTATACATGTAGCTTTACTTTCTACCACTATATTTTTCCATATCATTCTTACCCTCCTTGTATTTTTCATATTATTTATGAGTAACCTTTTCCTTTTCTTTAAGTGTGAGATCATAGGCCTCATCTACATAATGTACCTAAAAAAATTTAATTTCATTATGAATTAACATGCACAAACCATTTACATAGATAGCTTTTTACATTATGGAGCTCATATGACTTATGAAAATATCAAGTCAATAGAACTCTTATGTGTAATTATTCATTAACATCTCCCATTAGAATAAATTTTGGAGCTTCCCAATGAGTAGTTGGTAATTGTGAATTTACCATTGAACTTTGTCATTGTGTAGTCCCACTTTGAGATCCTTTATACAAGGTTAATTTGGATTCAATCCCATCACAAGGAAACCCACATTTTCAAATTATTATTAGCATACTATAGGTTCTTACTGTCCTCCATGGATTCAAATTCAAAATACATATCCATATAAATTATCTAGACTAATAAAATCTCTACATTTAATCTTCCTACATAACCAAGGAGATCAAATCTCAATTTACTCCCTACCTTCATAATTAGATGTTATTTAAAATTTGGTTTCTATGGTGATTTCATTCTATGAACTTGAATCATCATCATCAAAATCTTAAAGTTATTTTCTCTCAATATCATAGCCATCCTCAATCATAACCCCACCTTGTAATATGTTGTAATTTATAAAACTAAAATTATAAATTTTTAATGGAAACCATAAAAATATCTCATAACTATGCT
The DNA here is from genome assembly GCA_007258455.2 of Sequoia sempervirens. Lineage (NCBI taxonomy): Eukaryota > Viridiplantae > Streptophyta > Pinopsida > Cupressales > Cupressaceae > Sequoia > Sequoia sempervirens. Next base: position 66,509 of record VDFB02364460.1, read on the forward strand.
TGTAGAATTCAAAATTATACAATTCTTGATGTTAAAATTAATATTGAAGTGGAGAGTTATTGCAAAGGCCTCTTGGAACCATAAAAAAATATGTGAACATGTGTAAAAAGATTCAACTTAATTATGCCCTCTCAATTTCATCATGAGTCTTAATTAGGCCACCCTCTTAGGTTTTCCAATTAATTGGAAAAGTTCATAAGTTACCATTTTAGGTTCTCAAACTTACAAATCAAGTACAAAATTATAATTAATAGAAGGAAATATGTATAGCCTCAAATAATCTATACTTTCAGCTACATATATGTCATTTTTTTCTTATCATTATTAGAATCTTAATTATAATGAGAAATCATAGGTATTGAGTGCATAATTATCCTTTGTCGGACTTGAGTATGAATCTAAAATTCTCTTGGTTGGTTGTTTCTCAATAGTAGAAGTATTAATAGTATCTACAATGCTAATCTCATCAAAATGTATATCATAAGTAGAAAATCTCAATAAGCTTTTATATAAATGTTCATCAACATAGAATTTTGATTTTATTATAAATTTCATAGAAAACATCTACATTAGGGGGTACATGCATGGAAATGGAGGACCAAAACAGGGTCAAAAGTGGTCATTTTTAAAATAATAGAAATTGATCTTGGATGAATAATTGAAGATACCCACACTAAAAATTTGGTGTAATAATAACAAGATTTATAGTCTTCAAAATCTAGTTTCTAAACTACTAGGTTTTTTTAAAATGGTGGAGATTAAGAGGTTCAAATAGGGGGGCCATACAAAGTGCTCTTATTTTTTCAAAAAACTATAACATAGTATTTAATGTATTCCCCCTAAAATTTTGAATTTTTATAAGTATTTCACAACTCACTTCGATGTAATATTATCTAACATAGTGTATTTTTCACCTCATTTTCTACTAAATTTTTAATGAATGTGTGATTTTATACTCAAATTCAAATTGGGCACATGTTAAAATTAAAAATTTAAGCATCTTTAGTCCTAATTTTTAAAACATCAAAAGTAAAAAAATGAATATGTATAAAATAGAATCTAAAATATAAAAATATAATTCATTTCAAATTTGGATGAATGGATTATTTTCCAATAGTGGCATGGTTTGATGGTTAAGTTATTGTGTTGTTATTCTTGCCATCAAGGTTCAAACCCCATTGGGATGTAATTGTTGAGGATTTATATTGGGGATGATGTCCCCTATTTGTGACCTCACTGATTCATAGCTCTAGGTCAAAAAGCATTTACCCTCTTAATACAAATAAAATAAAATGGATGAATGGATAAAAATGACATTAAAAATACTATACATAGGTTTTTGAAAAAAAAGACACCAAAAATATAAATTAAATATCAAAACCTTAAAATATTTAAAATATAGAAAAATTACATGGTAAGAACTTAGGTAAGATAGAGCTTGAGATTATTGTAGTATTTTTCTAAATAAGCATTAAAAAATGTGCAAACCTAATGAAGAGAACCCTTTATATTTAGATATTTTCTATATTTTGTAAGAAATGCATCTTTGGGTACTAACATACAACTCCAACCTTAAGGGTTTGCATTATCAGAGCCAAGGTATAGTTCAAGCATATTATAATGCAATCATGCTTTAATATGAGCATAATTTTATGTATGTAAGAAAAATAAAAGTGGTCAAAAGTATATGTATTTGATGATATTAGAACCACATGTGTTATGTTTCTCTACAAAATATAAAATATGAGTTTTTTGAAGAAAAATATCTAATTGGAAGAGCATAATTATGTGAAAAGTTATTTAGGTGAAAATAAGTGATCCCTATTATAGAGTTGTTAGGGGTTGATAATAAGAAAAATCTATCATATTTTGTAAGAGAAATAATTATTGAAAACCTAAAAGAAGCATAGGATTGTATTGAAATTAAGAGTCAAGCTATTGATTTAGGTGTTAGAAATAGAGCATTGATGATTGTAATTTTTAGTAATAAATTATCACATAGAAGACAAGTTCAATCAATTTCCCATTTACTAAATGTATCTAAGAGAAATTGTCAAAGATATATTATGAACAGAAATAGATTAGATGAAAATTCTAAAAATAATTGGGTGAATATTTGTAGGGTTCCTTGAAAAGATAGAATTTTAGAAGATGCAAATAAATATGTTAT